>JAQZBX010004181.1:0-61528 GCA_029593785.1 Cabassous unicinctus | reverse complement strand
ATTCTATCAAATGTTGCTGATAGTTCAAGTAAGATGAGGACAGAGCTGATCAACAGATTTAGCATCGTGGAAGTCACTCATAACTTTAACAATAACAGTTCAATGAATTTCTGGGGACAAAAGCCAGACTGGAGTCAGTTTAAGATAAGGGAATAGAGAAATTGAAAATTAGGCAATTCTTTTGAGTAGTTTTGCAGTAAATGGGAGTAGAGAAACTGGATGGTCACTGAAGGGAAAATAAGTCAATAGAAAGATCTAACAAGATAGGAAAAATAAGAACATGACTGTATGCTGATAAGATATAACCAATAGAGAGGAAAACTTTGATAATGTAGTAGTTAAGAGGCGACAGTTACTTCAGAGATTTATTTGAATCCTTGAGTAAGCAAAATGGATGGGAACCAGTGCACAAGGAACATGGATCTTCAGAAGGAGTAAGGAAAGTTCATTCATTCTAACATCTTAACAGAGCAAAGGCAGCATATATTGACAGGAATGTGGGTTGATATGTTAATGAGATCTTATGAAAGTTCTGTACTGAATATCCTTTTTTCTCAGTGAAATTAAAGAAGTATGGTTATCAACTAGGGTATGGTAAAACAAGTGAGAGAGTTTTGAAGAGAGAGTAGAAGTTGTGGAGAATCATCTTGGTGTGTAATTTGAATATACTAGAAAAATAGAGGAATGTTGGCCACTAAGATTAGTGGCCATGAGTTTAAAGTGAGCCTAATCAGTCTTTGGCTTTTCTTTTTCCTCAGCGCTATTTTGTGTCACTCCCTTGAAATACCACACACTACTTTTAATTTTTCATGTGCACATTCCAAGCCTGATTGTGACAGTAGAGACCATGTGTTGTATAATTCTTATGTTCTCTATATCATTGACCACAATGCTATCAACCTAATTGTTAATTAATTGATGGCTTTAGTGGTAAATGCAAGACAACCATGGAATGTAGAGTTGGGAAAAAACTTAGACATCATTGAGTCCAGTTAGGGTTAATAAAATTGAAAACTAACTGCATTAGTGAACTAGTCACACCTTTAGTTAGTCCAGACTCAGGATCATAAAGTTGTCAGGAAATTCTTATGCTTTATTTTGGAATAATTCATTTCATATAACACTCCTGTGGCTCCTTTTCTTAAAAATTTCCATCGTTCCAATCACCCAAAATGTAAAGCAGAAATTCATTTCATTAATTCGTTAATATGAGCCACCAATATCTAATTGTCACCTCCTAATAAGAGGTGTCGTTGCTTTTTTTGTGTTTACTACATGCCAGGCACTGTGCTAATCTCCTTTACATAGGCAACTTCATACATTCTCCACATCAACCTTATCAAGGAAGAACTACTTTATAATTGGGGAATTTGAAATTTACCTAATATAAATGACTTGCCTGAAGTCATGCAGCCAACAAAATAATCATGTATTCAATCTCAGACCCGTTCTCTAACCATCTGAGGTTAATGCTTCTCAAACTTTAAAATGAATCTGAATCACCAGTAGAGCTTGTTGAAGCACAGATTTCTGGACCCAGTCCCCTGAGTTTCTGATTCAGTAGGCCTGTGATGGGGTCCAAGAATTTACATTTCTAACAAGTTCCCAGGTTGAAAACGACTGCACAAGTCTATCATACTGCTACAGGAAATACCTCCTTCATAATGCTCATCTCTTTATTCTCATTATCACTATTTCCGTTCAAGCCTTTTGCTCACTATTACAGTTCTCCCCAACATGGAACACCGATATTCTGAAAACTTCTCTATCCCTACAGTGTATGTCAAGTAAAAGTTAAATGTTTTCTGTTACAAAAACAGGTAGGATCTTAACTTTATATATTGCTATTATCTAGTTTATCTACTTTAATTTCTTTGTTGCTATATGAGCATTTTTTTGGTTTTTCAAGGATCATAAAAATAAAATAGGAATAAATAAAAGCTCTAATAGATCAATGTATTTATTTATCTAATAATCACTATAGCTTTATATAAAAATACTTAAAATATTTAAAAGAAATTGACCCAGAGTTTTTAAATTACTTCCTATGTAGTGCTTTGTGATTCATCTCTTCTTATTTGTAAACAAATTACACTACATAACCAAATCAATCATTTTAAAGTGAAATTCTCATCAGTTCATACCTCAGTTCCAGAATCCATAATAATTCCCCAGTACCTAATAAATTAAACCCAAACTGAATACGTTGGAATTTTAGAGACATACAATATGGTATTAATTATATGCCCAGTCTGGTCTCTTGCTTTCTGTCTCCCTGTGTTCTATTCAAAACATGTTTGCAATACTTCTGAACATGTCTATATTTTACAACTAAATAAATTCTAAATATGTACAAATTTCCAAGCTCTTATTCATGCTATTCACTTTTTCTAGAATATTCTTGGGTTTTGAAATTCTACTACTCCTTCTGAGCTTAGATTAAAGTCCTATCTTCTAGGAAGATATGATTCTTAAATTGCTGCATTTTTTTTCTCTCTCTCTCTTTAGAAATTTATAACAAGTTTTGGTGATTTTCTCATTGAGCTATTCAAGATCACACAGTCATGGATAACAAATCAGAAATGTGATTTAAACCCAGGTATGAGTGATTATGACCATCTCTGGGTGTCAGTTGTTTCTTCAATAAAATAGGATAACAATATTTATCTTTAAAGTCTTTGAAAAGATTAAATGAAGTAAGACATTTAATGAGTCATGGCATGCTCTTCGTACATCAAGGGTTCTCAATAAATGTTATAGTAGTCAGGAGTCTTTCAGTTACAAGTTATAGAACTCTAACTCAAACTACCTTGAGTAAAAAGGGAATTTAAGTTTTCAATAATTTGAAAAACCAGGAATGTATTTCAGTCCCATCATGTCTAGACCAAAGGTTTCACACGATATCATTAGAATTCTTTCTCTTCAACTCTTGATGACTCCACTTGGAGTCATTTTTTATATAGACTTTTATTTATCAATATGCTGATGGATATTTATACTATTACAAACAAGGTTGTTAAAATATTTATGTACATTTCTTTTGGTACATATAATTCATGTATCTTGGATTAGCATGTCCTTGGATTAACAACATCCTAGGTATCCACTACAAAGAACATAAATTTCTCTTAGTGTCCTTATATCATTTCAGAAATGTATGATGCACTCTCTTTGGATCTCTTGCCCAAGCATTGCTTCAATCACTGTGAAAATATGGTCCTATTATTTTCTTGCTTGGGACTTATACCCAACTCTGAGGAATATAATTGGCAGCCTCATTAGTACTATATTTAGTGAAAGTTGTGGTTTCCATAAGAAAGCTATTCTGTCTACCAGAGCATGCCCACTATACTTTTTCCCCTCTCTTTCTTTGTAATAGTCTAACTTATGCCTAGTACACTAGAAAACAACTATAAATTTATTTTGAATTACTGTTTCTCTAGTTTATTCCTAACTTTTTATAAATTTAAGGATGTAGAATATGTGTTTCTTTTATTTTTTTCCCCTTATTTCAAATTACTTTGTATAAAGGAAGTTCTACATAAAGGTGCTGGAATTAATTTAATTTAATTGGAAAGGAAAAACCAACCAAAACCCAAACAGAACAAAACACAAACACAAACACACACACACATACACACAAAGGAAGCTGTGCAAATGCAAGTGAAAATTGTTTCAGGAATGTTCATAGTAATTTTCATTTCTTGGTCTACTTTAGTTCAGAATTCCAGAAAAAGTTATCTGGAAAATATTCTTGTAGCATTTATATTTACTAATAATTTTAATATGTGGATTAGAAAGAAAACTTTGACAGATCTCAAACGTATAGTACAGGGCAGTGCTTCTCAAACTTGAATGTCATCCAGATCTTGCTGAAATGCAGATTTTAATTCAGTAGGTCTTGGATAGGGTCTAAAATTTAGCATTTCAACCAAATTCCAAGATGAAATGTATGCAACTCATGTTGCATACTTAGACTCCTAAATAGCAAGGGTTTAAGGTAGAGCACAAAGAGATCAAATCTTTGAACATTGGGCATCTTTTCTTTGAACAACAGAAGATTTCAACTTTTTAAAATGAATTTAAATGCCTTCTTATGGCTTTGGATTCTCCCATTTATCCAGTTTCTACCTCATTACTAAAAACCAAACCAAAACAAACAAACAAACAATAACCTACAACTTCATGAATTCAAATTATCAGCATGCTACCATTGAATGTTTGAAGCATAGAGGCCTGCCCATAGATTCCCTTTTTCCATATAAAATGATTCCAATACTCATCTGAATATTTCCTGGAGAGGTCCTAGATGAGATGTGTCCTCTCTGGGACTGGAAAAGGATAAGACAGAATTAGTAACTTTCTGTAATCTTGGTCAAAATATTTCAGTAGGCTTAGATCTTACTCTACTAATTTCTAGTAGTTTCTACTCTTCCTAAAATGGATAAAATCTAATATATATTGGGGGGAATAGTAGGAGAGTGAAGTGACAGTTTGCTGGATTTTAATTTTGAGAGAACAGCAGATATACTGCAACCTTTGAGACTTTCTCTTTAAGAACTTGCCATGTCCAGATCAAAAGAATTTATTAAGCTTTTAGCGCTTCTATTTTTTTATAGCTCAAAATGAACAAATTTTCAAGTACAAAAGAAATGCTTTAAAAGAGTTCTTTTAGTCTTTATTTGAAATCTCCTGCTCTCCTTCAGTTCACAGATATGTCATACTCTGAATGGAGGAATCAGACTATTACTCTTTGATCATTTCACTATCTTGTTTGATTAGTGTTTTCAAACTATGGAGTTTATCAGCAGGGGGCAGGTTGATCCCTGTGGCTTATAATGGGCAAAGTATGGGGGAAAAATAGGTTTTTAGAAATCATTTAAGATCAATCAGTTTCCTCCTTCTTCAAGGTTTAAAAATAACATCATGGACAGATAGACTTTGACAAAGAATGAGATCAGATATTTCCAAAGGGAAAACTGACCAGCATGTATGGTGCACTTTTTTCCCTCATCTTTCTTTAAAATTGTGACTTCTCCTCCTTATATTACAAACTGTAATCAAACTCCTTAAAAAGACAAAGCAAGCAAGAGGTACAACTGCTCAATTTTAACTTTTATTTACTGTGCATACACCACTTTCAGAATGAAGGTTAGAGTTGTTAAATGGGATTTTAAGAATTCAGCTCTTTGGGGAAAGATATTGAATTGTGTTGTATGAGGCAATTTTAACTATTGCTGTGAACTTGAGTTATTCATCTGCCCCTTAGGAATCGTTAATTTGCAGTTCCATAGCTCTAATTCAGGAGCAATAGCTCTGCCTTTGATTTAATAAATTAGCACTGCCACTTGGGCTTTCTTCTTTGGTACTGTGGAGAAATCCTGAGTGGTGATGCTGTGCAGGTTGTCAGCCAAGTGAACTTTCACAATGCTTGGTAACATATTAGTTCAAGGACTGCCTTCCTTTGTGGAGCTGAGGAATGCTGTCTAATTATGGATTTTTAACTTTCAGGTTACATGAGATCATAGGGGATTTTCCAGGCTCCGTGAATTAACCAGATTTTAATTCGAATTATAACTATGGATACAGGGAACTGAAAGAAAAAGGATGCTAGTCAGCCCAGATTCTGGATGGACACGTGGGCCAGAAGCATATCTCTGCTTCCTAATGTTCCTCCACTCTCTTCTGAGGCATCCAGTGGGGGCTTCATGCAGTGAAACCTGTCTGGATTGGCGGTATTCCAGGGATGTTCATGCATTTCTAGTTTACTTTCAAAAGTTCGTACTCCATCTAAAGAATTACTCATTTCAGTTGTATGTAAAGGAGGGGTGGAGATTGTAGCTAAACTGTTTCATACTAAAAAATGTAAGTAACCACTGGATTAGAAGACCAAGTAAATTTCAAAGAAGAGACTTTCAGACAGATTGAAAAAAATAAAATGGAAAATTCCCTGGAGCTTATAGGATATAGTTCAGATTTTCTGGGCCTTCCAAAAGTTTTTCTTTTCTTTTACTATTTATTTATTTATTTATTTATTTATTTATTTATTTATTTATTACCAAAAGAATCAAAACCAATTTTTATTTTTAATTTTGGATGGAGATACTAAGTATAAATACATGGAAATTCCTATTTTCTTCATCTAAAAACAAATGCCACTGTTATTATATCTCTCATATATTTCAACAAAGATTAGCTAAATTTATTTAGTTTTGTTTATTTATATCCTGCCTTAATTCAAAAATGATTTGAGATATTTCAGTTCTTTTGAGACATTTTGAAGTTTGATAGAATAAATCTGTACCCATTTTTTTATATCATATATCTTTAAAATGATATTGGTAAGTACATCACTGGCAATATTTGGATAGAAGAGTTTGATATCTGTTTGTTAATTTTTTGATAAACAATGACTTTTTTTAGTCATTAAAATGCTGAGAATGTAGGTAATAACTTTCGTACTTGCTATATCGAGAATAGCATGATGCAACAGCGTATTAATAATTGAAATGTAATTTCAAGATATTTTTGTTAATCATGAATCATCTCCTAAGAATTTCTCAACTCCCTCCATAGTTCTTCATCACAACAATTACTCTTTTACTTCTAGTTACTGGGCAGCTGAAACAACCACTAAAACGATCTCTGCCTTAAATCTTCCCTCCCATTCCCCCTTCAATATATTCTTTGAATTAAGTCCAGCGTTTTCAACATAAAATGCAAATTTTCTCATGCCACTCCCCTCCCTCTGCTTTTAAATAGCTCTCCAGCTGTTCCCAGCCCACCTCTTTCACCATCCTTCACAAATGGAGTTTCTTGCAAAGGGTATATTTTTTCATGCCTTTGCACATGCTGTTCTTTGCCTGGGGACTTTTTGCTCATTCTTCAAGAATCTGCCTAAACTTCCTACCATCTGGGAAGCATTCAGTGACACCTTTTATTCCCACTTCCCCCAAAAACGACTTACATTTCTTCCTCCATAATTCCACTGAACATCAATTATAACATATCCCATTATAAGGTGATTGTTTCATTGTTTGTTTCTCTACTGAAATATGAATATTATGAGGGTGAGGACCAGGTTGTCTTTCTGGAAAATCCACTGCCACATCCTACTATACAAGTACAGAACTGCATAATTTTCTAGTTCCTTTGTCCCCACACTTGAAATGTTCACCCCTTCCTGCATTCCATATATTATCTTATGTCACTGAGATCACCTGGTTGCCCTAACCAGATATTTAGTGTATCCATGGAACACCCAATCCAAGGATGCAATATAGTGCAGTGGTAGATGGTGCAAGTGATATCTGAATTAGAAACCAGAGTCCAACTCTTTTTAATTTTATGATCCTGGGCAATTCCCTGAATCCCTTTCTGTTCCTGCACTCCTTCAACTCTACAATAGGAATAATAACAGTACCTATCTCATAGGGCTGTTGTGAAGATTATTTTATGTCTCCAGGAAAATGAACAATGCTAAAAAAAAGGCACACAATCATGCTGACTGGACTAAATTTAAACCTAGTAATCATGATGGTGTTGATGGCATCTAGCAATCATACTTTATTTCTTCATCTGTTTAATTTTGTGACCATAGTATAACTCTCCCTTCTCTTCTTAGATAGAAAAATGGAAGCAAATGGAACTAAACTTAGTTCACAGTGCCACTGACACTTCCATATACTTATCAAACTCTTTGCTCATATATGTTGCCTTTTCTCTTGCTACTACTCCTAGCTACTGTTAGTAAAGACCAACATGTCTATTTATGGAAAGATCTCATCTCTCATCTAGTGCTGCTGCAGAATCCCAGAAAATGCCCCCCTTTCTTTCTTGCATCAGTGTTTTATATCTGTCCACCAGATTTTTCCTATCATTATAAAAGCATGATGTTATGTCTTTCTTCATTAAAAAAAAAAAAAAAAGCAAAATCTTGACTACATTTTCCACAGCTCCACTCTCTCTTCCATATCTATAAAGCAAAATTCCTCAAAGAGGTTGTGTATACTGTCCTATTCCTGTGATTCCATGCTTCCTGCAACTTATTGATATGTCATCAAAGCTATTCTGCTTTTCTTCTCAAGGTCTGTGGTCAATTCTGAGTTCTCATTTTATCTAATGGAATGCAGTGTTTTACACGGCAGATCACTGACTCCTACCGGAAGTAGGAGTCATGTCTCCCAACCGAAACCCACACTTAAATGATTTTTCCTCCTTTCTCATAGTATGCTCCTTTTCAGTCTCCTTGGGCATTTTCTCCTCAACTTCACAACATCTAGCCTTTGGTCAGCCCCTGGACCTCTTCTCATTTCTATCTACTTTCATTTCCTTGATCAGATTGTTGCTTCCCATGCTTTTAAATAGCAACCATAAACTGATGATTTTCAAACTTTTATCTCCAGAGGGACCCTTTCCTCTGAACTTCAGGATCATATATTCAACCACCACCCACCACTTACAGTCTAAAGACACTTCCAAATTAGTATGTCCAAAATTTAGTTCCTTTTCTTCCCCCAAAATGCATTATCTTTTTATATCCTTCCTTAGTGGAAATTCCTCTCTGTCTCTCAGGACAAAAACACTGGGAGACATTCTGTATATCTCTCTTTCAATCACATCCTACTTTAGAGGCATCAATAAAATCCTGTTGGTTCAATCTTCATTATATGACAAGAATCAAGTAAGTAAGTAAGATTTTCACTGTTTTTTATAAATAAGGTGGTCTATAACTCAACTCTGTGAGGGTAAATGCACATAGTATGTAGGTTATATACTTTTGATTACGTGCAGCATCTTTGGCTATTCTCATTGTAATAATCAAATGCATTTATTTCTCCAGGAAGAAGTGAATATGGATTTCATAGATGATAGACTTGACTCAACTTTTTCCCATGATAGTAAAATTCAATTTTCCTTTCTATTGCTTTAAAAGCAGAAATAATTCCACCTGATAAAATGTAAATGTCGTTGACACATTCCCTATCTCATCCATTAAAGACCTTGTTGCCTTCAAACTTGTTTACTGTACTCATTTCCTACCTTCAACTTCATTTCCCATCATTTTATCTTGACATTTTCAGTATTCTCCTTGTGCAGAGGAACAGTTTCTTTCTTCAATAATTGATAAGATAAAGAAATCTAAGACTTCACAACTAGTTCATTTTTTACTTAGATGGTTCTGCCACCATCATTTGCAGTAGAAAGCACATTCTTTCCCTGAAGCCAAAACAATTATCTCTGACATCATAAAGAAGTTAAACTGGCATATGTGAAAAATGCTTGATGCATTTCATTCAATGAAAAGAGCAACAAAAGGTTAAAGGTCTTTTTGTAAGTGGTGTTGGGAGGTATTGAGCTTAAAGAATATGCAGCTACAATGCAAACACTTTTTTTAAAAAAAATAAACACAATTTTACTTGAATTCTTGAAATTTAAGCAGTGGTCAGTCAATATGCATTTTTGGTTGTCACAGAATGAAGAGCAATGTGTGATTTCTGCCCTGAAGGATCTCACATCACAGTGTGAATGACTAATTCTTCTAGAGTACTTTCAAAGAGCAGAGAGGCGTGTAATCAACAGTAATACATAAAAGACAGATATAATAGTGTAGAAGGATAAGATGGCTTTCTATTATGAATCCTTAGAATAACAAATCTCCAAGTCTAAGGTACAACAGAATATTAAAAGGAAAAAAACCCATCATTAACTGAACAAACTTAGCACTACTTAGCATAGGGCAAAGAACACAGACTTCTTTTCCATAATATAAAGGTTATAGTTTTTTTCATTAAAGCTTATACCATTATGATGAAGGAGATGTGGTATAGTTTAGTTGAAGTGTGGCCCTGGGACTGATGAATCCTGAGTTCTCTCCTCAAGTGTGCTACTAATTGTGATCTCAAACTCAATTTCCCACCTCAGGTTTCAGTTTGTTCATCTGTAAATGACAGAATTGGATTAGATTCTCACCACGTTCTCTTCCAATGCAAATATTCCCCAATTCTAATTCTATGTAACAAAGCTACTTCTGATCCCAGGAGGGAGAATATAGAACCCACAAATCTGTCCTCAGTGAACAGTGTACAATAGATGAGCAACATTGTTCAAGTGTTTTCTCTGGTTCCTGTTCACATATGAATTACTTTCTATAATTAAAAATGAATCTATATGGTTCTGTTGTTTACCTTACAGGAAAGAATAACTAAATGGGAATGAATTATGGAGTAACGCATATTCCTTTTGTTCTATCAACACTTGGGAAGTATGTGCTAAATTTTCTCACTTTTTCCAATATCAAGTACCCCAAATCCAACTTTTACCCCAAGATTCTATTTTACTTGGTGTTCATTAAGTGTGATTTCCAAATTCTTATATATTTTTTGCTGATAATATTTCAACATCCCATCCTTTCCACTCCCCAATTTCTCTCCATCCTTAACCTTCCATCACTTTTTCTTAGCTCAACTCAGATCCAAATCAATCAAATTCAATTCCTCAGAAATTTGCATAAAAGAACAACAAGAGTATAAAACCATAGTAGTGAAAGCTCAATATGAAATGTTAACACAAAAAAGAGTCAAACGTAATGGCCGAGTACCATCCGATGTTATGTGGGAGTATTAACTCTGAGGAAGAGATATATGGTAGAAAGTGAGATGAGGGAGGTATTTAGCAAGAGAGCAGAGGCATGAAGAGGGTAGGAGAGCCCTGGAATGCCTGTCTTGTGGTCACCTTTGTTTGGGCCCTGCTTTTTCTGCATTCTTACTCTGCTCCTGCTTGCGCCCTTCTCACCCATGGACTGTTCACCTCTCCTCTTTCTCTCATCCTGCTGAAGTAAAATCAAAATGTCTGTTCTTCACTTATGGGGCAGAGTGCTTCAGTGGTCTTTTTGTCCACACAGCCCCATTTAGGCTATTCCCCTGGGAATTTTGGCCTTTCATAGCCAAACTGGGCATTAAAGTGCTTTGTTGAACAAAAGGACTGTCACTTCCTGGAGATGAATTATGCTTCTCCCATAGAGGAAATAATCTGCCAAAGTCAGTGTTTTCATAAAATTGCATTTGTTTCTTCTCTGAACTTCTAATAAATCTCCCATCACTTGAAGCAACATGAATGAATCTCTGTAGCTTGTGTCCAAAAGGCCAACTAAAATAATAAATACTTGTTGCTTGATTTAAAAGTTTGTGAATCTTGGGGTGGCAATGGGAGAAATGAGCTGCATGATATTTCTATCTCTGATAATACTCACTGCTTGATTATTATAGGAGAGCAGAGAATCTATGTTCTAACAGTGTGTTAATTTAATCATTACTTCTTTATGGTTGAATACTGTTCACCATTTTCAAGATAGTTACTCCTATTCCAACTTTACACCTAGTGAAGCGTTGAAGTATTGGCAAACTGAAGAGAGAAGTAGAGCCTGGGTGATCAAATTCCTGGCCCTCTTTTCATAGCATCCCACTGTCTTTAAGCCTACAGGACCCTACATGACGTGACCTCATTTCCTACCTCTCCTTCTCACCCTCTGTGGCAGTTTGGCATTATTTATGAATTCCAAAAATAGATATTGGATTATGTTTGTAAACTGGTCTGTTCCTCTGGGCGTGATTAAGTTATGATTAGGGCTTTGATGGGGCCATGTCAGTAGTACGTTGAGTCCCCGCCCCTTGATGGGCAGGACTCAGAGATAAAACTACATGGCAGAGCAAAGGACTTAGTTGGAGTTTTGAGTTGGAGTTCTGATGCTGAGTTTTAATGCTAGAGCCTGGGGAAATAAGCTTACAGAGGAGCTTGGTCATGAGGAAGGAGAGAAGGCTCTGGGAAAGGAGACGAGCCATTTGCCTGACAGTTCACAGGTGGCCTTGCGGAGGGAGGCAAAGCCTAGAAAGCCTCATAGTCTACAGCTGACCTTGTGGAGGAAACAGAGGAGCTGAGCCCAGAGAGAGGCAAGCCACAGGAAGAGAGGAACCCAGGAAGTCTGAACTCTGGCAGACATTGGCAGCCATCTTGCTCCAACACATGGCCATAGATTTGGTGAGGGAAGAAACTTAATGGTTTATGGCCTGGTAACTGTAAGCTTCTACCCCAAATAAACACTCTTTATAAAAACCAACCAATTTCTGGTATTTTGCATCAGCACCACTTTGGCTAATATACTCTCCTCTACTGCTGTCCCAGTGACAAGAGACTTCTTCCTGCTTCTTGAAGACCTCATACATTTTCCTACCTCAAAGCCTGTGCATTTGCTACCCTCTATGCCTGGAAAAAAATCTTCCATTAGTTATATGGATGGTTTGCTCTCAATTTATTCGAACCACTGGTTAAATGTTACCTCCTCATAGATGCATACTTTGATCACTCATTCTAAATTGGCACCACTCATTACTCTCAATTTTCTAGTATTGTCATTTAGTTTTTCACAGTCCTTAACGTTATCTGGCATTCTACAATATATTAATTGGTTTGCTATTACTATTTTCAAGATCTATTGTCTGTCTCCCTCACTGGAAGAATAGCTTCTGGAATGCAAAATTTTTGACTTTTCTGTTCACTGCTGTATACACAGGACCTAGTACAGTATCTGCCATAAAGTAGGCATCCAGTAAACATTTGTGGAATGAATGAAGCAAAAAATTAGTAAAGGAAAATAAGTTGGAAATCTCATCAAAAATAAGTTAGGAGGCAAATGAACAGGCAAGTGAAATCTACATGATTCTAAAATTTGCTTCTAGGATATCTTAATGACAAACATGTCATTAAGGCTCTTCAGATAACTCAGAATATTCAGTAGCTAGGTCAAAATAAGCATTGACCTCTGATGTCTAGTAATTTAAGTATAAATATTTCTTAAAGTGACATCTTCTAAATCAATGCAACTTTGGAAGAGACTAAAACAAGCTACACCCTTGAGTTCCTGACAATTTTTATGAATCAAAAATTATTAAAATTAAAAATACTTATCCACTAATTCAAATGCTTTTTATATTTTCTGTAATTATCTCACAAACATAAAAAGCCATAAAATACCTGTCCCTTTTTTGACATGTTAACAGAAATTATTATTTATATAAAGAAATGTTTAAGCAATCTCTTGCTGGGGTATTTAGAAAACACACAGATTTTTCTTCTTTATTTAATCATCTAAATTGAATCAGATTTTGCAAGTAAGCACTAATGGCAGTTTAAAAGCCTGGTAAACAGCAGAATGAGTACAGAGTGTTATGATACCTCATGTTTCTATAGTTTTTCCCTTGACTGAATAGAAGAACTGTGTTAAAGCAGTGTTTCTTGCCTGCTGTTTATCAAACCATATTAGGGTCAGGCTTTCTGGGACTAAACCAGTAGTCTTTGGGTATGAAGAATGTCAGCTAAATGGATGTAAATTGTCTGTCTTCTGACCTGAGGGCTCAGACATAGCATCAGGGGACAAACGGTCCACAAACCCAGCCCATTAACCAAGAAAGCACTCTGCCTTTATATAGGGACAGAAGGTTACCAACAGCATGCAAGTAAAAACCTCACTGTCACTTAGTCACAATTTCTCTTCCAAGTGTAAAAGAATGTACTCTGTGAGCCATTAGTCAGCTTGCAAATTCTGTCTACTCAATTCTTAGACATGACCATCCTCCTAGAGTTCTGATTAAGAAGGAAAAATAGGGCAGTCTCCAGGGGCATACTAATTTCAAGCTTATGTGAGTGTTCCCATAGATAAATTCACTGAGGTTACAATGTTCTTGCTTGGCAATTTATCTAGATTACTGAGAAGAGAGGTTTGTAGGAAAAAACATTTCCCCAAAGCTAAAATAATCTTTTCCATTAGAGATGAAGAGGATGTACCTAAAGAAGTTCTAATCTCAACAGAAGTATAGAATGTGAAAGAAATCAGTATTGCTGTCAATGAACTTAGGAGGAAAGAAGGAAGGAAGGGAGGGAGGGAGGGAGGGAAGGAGGGAGAGAAGGAGAGGAGGGAGTGGAGAGAGGGGAAGAAAGAAAGATGACCTATTTCTTACTCTAGGTTACTAGGTTCTTTAAACCCAAATTAATTTTGCTGAATCCTTGTGCTTTCTTTGAGGATGTGTGTTATATGGGAAGAGTATTCTAAATCGGTTTCCCATTTCATATCTCAATTTAAGTTTTTAATATAAGGATTCTCATTGCTAGAGTTTACCCAGAAAACCTATAGATAAATGATCCTGGACTGCCCTCCATCAAACTCACTCAATCAGTTTATACATGGGCAACGAAATTCACTATTCTGTTTCCGAGTCTATTTAATAAACTCCTAATGTGAGCTGGGCACTATGTTAAGCTCCAGGAATAAACAGAAAAAAACCCAAAAACCTAACAATGGAATCCTGCACTGGTAAAGATTACATTTTAGTAGAGGAGACAGATGCTAATAAAAATATAGTACACATCTAAATGTAAAGGAAAAATACAGTAAGCGTAGTGAAGGAGAAGTCCTTAATACTATGACAAGCATATACCTAGTCTTGAAGACCAAGGAAGGATTATCTAAAGATGTGGAATTGAAGAGAGTGTAAAAGTGTGTTGGGGAAGTGGGAGAAGCTTGTGTAAAGGAACAGTGGAAAAGAGAGTCAACTAGGACATCAGAAAGAGGTTAGGAGGTCCTAGAGCTAGATGAGGATAGAGAGGTATGGAGGGGCCAGATAACTGAGGACTTTTTTCCCCCATTATCCACAGAAGTCTTGAAGAAGAAGGTAAAACAAAATATACAAATCCCAGATGTTTTCCTACAGTGATTTCATGACATCCTGAAGCTATTACAGCCTTGAGAGCCTAAAACAAACAATATTTCTTCCATAAAAATGAATGATTTGCCAATAATAATTTGGAACAGGATATTTAGAAGATTTAGAATTTTTACCTTACTAAGATGAGATACAAATACCAGATTTAAAAAAAAAATAGAATTTAATGAATAAACATGTTATGAAATATAGCTAAATATCTTCATTATTGCTCTGAAGTTGATATTTTATACTATGAGTGTTCCATATAATATTGTGGTTTCAAATAGTCTTATAGATATCTTTATTTTTATTTAAGTTTTGACTTTGACTGTTTAAAGAATGAATTATTAGGTTTTAAATTTCAGCTATCATACAATTGGCCAAATAGAAAATCTCTTATAACCACTAAGGAATCTTTCAAAGAAGTCACTACGAGTATAAATAAAGCAGAGAAGAAAATTGCTATAGAAATATTTGGCCTCTAGAGAGCTTTTTCCTTTATATTTAATTTAGCTTCCTTGCTTTGACTTCTCGGTTTTTGAAATATTAAAATTAGATCATTTAAATAGATGAAGGCAAAATCATTAATTTGTTTGTGATAAACATAGTTCTTATGATCTGTCAGCAATAAATATATCCAAGTATGATACCACAAGGATTTTTAATGGTGTTTCATTGAATGATTTGTATTGATTTCCCTGAAAGTTAGTCATAAAATCCTTCTAACCACATTAATATCATTCCTGGAAATAAGCAGGTCTCCTTTTGTGTCATTCATGTGAATAAAATTTATGAGCATCATAAGGGACACTAGAGTTTTTCATATTTAAATATTGAATTTATATTTATAAAAAGATGCTTGCTCTTTACGTATAGTACACTATGTGTTTTAGGTATCATCTTGACTGAGTGAGACCAACCTTAAGTTTTGCACTGAGTATAGCAAAGGTACAAATATCTAGTCAATTGATTTTATTTTCACATTATTAAATAGTTGCTAATATTTGGTTAATGCTTGGTGATTAATCACACTTTTAATTAAATCCACCTATTACTAGAATAATCAAAAGTATTTATATGACAGTTTTCCTTTTATATTCTTGGAACATATAATTTTAATAAATCTGGTACTGATTATTCAGAGTTGTCCTGATTTGAAGTATCCAGGTATCCATTTTTAAGGCTATCTTTAGCTCCACTACCTTGGAATAGTCTCTAAGTAAAATTACACAGAATTTCAGGAATTTATTTAGTTTTCCAAATCTCAGACTTCCACTAGCCATTAAATCCATGCTTAGTTTCATATGCAGATATTCTAACTTTGAAAAATGCTTTGGTTGTTCACCATTCTTAATGAAAAATATAACTGGGAAAAAAGTAGTGAAATAAATACTAATTGATGTTTATACCATGGATAAGAGAAGTGATTTTTAGAAACCAAGTGATACATCAATGTACTGTTAGATCTATTCTCTCTTCATATTCACACATATAATATGCAATGGCATAATTATTTGTTTAATACCTCTATCCTGGTATCTTCAGTAGTGATTTGTATAGCGTGGTTGTTTAATAACAGATTTTTATTGATAGGGATAAAGAAGAAGAAATGGACAAATCAGAGTATCTCTGTAAGTCAAGTTAACAAAGGTTTTTCACAGGAAGTGTTGGAGAAAATCATCCACACTTCAGATGTTCCTCATTAATTATGGAGGGTGCAACGTTGTGAAACAAAATGTTATCTAAACTGCATCGTATAATTTTAGAGCTAAAAGGGACTTTAGAAAACAACTAATCTAATTTCTTCTTTGTGTGTGTGTGTGAGGTGAGGGAAAGAAGTTGGAAGGGAGAAGAAATCATTAACACAAATCGCATTTGAAAAAAAGGAATCCCTGCATATTTTAACTACCATCAGCATTTACAACTAACCAGAGAAACTGTTCTTTAGAAACCATGCAGTATCATTTGGCTTTTGGCACTCATCTGCTCTGCAATAGCCCACACTTCCCAGACCACTCATGGTTATTGACACTGAAGCAAGTGTTTTGGCTTGACATCTTCCACACTTCCTCTAATAGGGCCTGTTGTAGTAGGTCTCCATGATTCAGTATTGAAACAGCCCATCTAGTCCACAGAGGCTTTTTATTTGTTGACAAATGGGATTAAATTCCCAATGAAATCATTTCATTTTACATCATTGAAATATAGAATCTGGATGTGGAGGGTTATCCTGTGTACTTTCCTATCAAATTTCCAGTGGAAAGTTTGAATTCTACTTGGCATAAAATCCCTGCCTCACTGCTATTTACATTATTCATGAAACTTTTGCTGATAAGATCCCCCTAGGAACACATTCTTCTTATATTAAAAAGTAATCCCATTTTGAGATTAAATATTGAAATACTCTTCTTTTTCTTTAACTTGTCTCAAGTGATCTGTTCATTAAAAACATAGTTTTGATTTTTGCAACAGATGACAGAGGGTGAGATTTAGATGTCAGTAATCAATACTTGAAATGTTATCCCATCACATAGGACCCTTCATCTTGAGACAACATTGACTGTTGGAAACAGCTCACTTAGATTAAGTCAACATTTTATTTCTATCTGTAGAATCCAGTTACACCTAACTACAGCCTATTCATACAGAATGCATTTTAATACCCCTTCTACATGACAGTTTTTCTAATATTTGGTTACTGCTTTTTCTATTCAAACATTTTCTCTATCCAAGTCAGACATTTCCAATTGATTTAACATTTTCTTGTCATTCTATTTATTTTCCTTTGAACACCCATCATTTTTTATCCACTTAAAAGTGTAGCATTCAGAATTATAATACAACATTCAGCTACTTTCTGCACAATGTACAGTGAATTTGGACTAAAATTGCCCAGACCCACAAATGACACTTCTAATATGGTAGACAAATATTGAATTAGCTTCTTCAGTTTCATCACACTGTTCACATATATTGAACTTATTTTTTATTGAAAACACCTAGGTTAAAATGCCTTCTACATACAAATATGTATAATAGTGGGTTTTTTTTAACCTAAGGAAAGATTATACAGATTATGGGATTGTCGTCCAGTTAGGTTCAAATGAAAACCAGGAACTTGAAGATCATTTTTTGATTCATTTTTTTCCCATTATTTATTCAAGCTTTATGACATTCATAGTGTTGACTCACATGCTCTCGCTACCCTCACTTAAGTATCCAGACGCGGTGGGAGCCAGTTAGAGCAGAGAGTGAAGGATAACATGGTAGAGATATTATTTTATATGAACAAGATAAGAGATAAAGCTCTCAAATTATTTAACCAAATATTTATTGAGAATATGCTATTGTATACCATATTTAGGTAAACTAAGAGCACAATAGAAAATAATTAAAAGAAACTCAAGAAACTCCTAATATTAAGAAATGTTTAACATAGATTATGAGAAAATATATGCATAAAATGAAGAACAATTTTGAACAAATGTAAAGCAAATTAAAAAAGGCAAAATGTATAATTGAGTGGTGAAGGAAGAGAATAAGAAAATACTCTGAAGAGAATATGAGTAGCTAAATAAAATATCTTAAGAGAGATTGCATAACTTGGAATAATTGTTCAATGATGAGGCAACCTATACATGAAATATGATGAAATTCCTCTCATTAGAGATAGACAAGCAATGGCTGACTAATCATACTTCTGGTTATTACAATGGGAAATTATGAATTTTGTAACAGCTCAACTACCTGACTTCTAGATTCTTTATAACTTTGATATCCTATGACACAGAAAGTAAAAGAAAAAAATAGGATTAAAACAAAATCATTACTCTCTATGTCTACAACTGTGATTGAAGGATGCCAAAGAAATAGGAAACATATAGCCTAACTTCATAGGGGTTTACCAAAAATAAAACAAGCATAGAAAAATGTGATAATAAACAATGACTTGCTACATTTCACAGAATTGATGGTAAAAAGTCAAGTTACTGAGGGAACCTAGTCAAGTCAGTAATGGCAGGTCTAGTTTCTTTGAGAGGTAGGAATTGAATTGTGCTTTGAAGGCTCTGGATAGGTATGTAATGGATGATCCAGGGAAGACATTCAAAAGGCAATGAGCCATGGTAACATGAAAAAAGGGACAAGAGAGTGGAGATTGAGAAGTTGGTCTTAATTGGCACCTCACCCTAGCTGAAGATCTTATAAACTCAATTAAGATGCTTGGCTATCCTAGAATTTGTAAAGGTCCAGGGCTATCTCTAGAGCAGTGACTATCAAATAATGCTGGATCAGTTTCAGTTTCATGCTTATTGCTAACTGGTCTTTATACCTTTAGTCTCTCATTGATAACAATCTGTGGGGACCCCACTCTCTAATTATTCTATACGCAAAGTCAGACCAATGTTCTAAACGTACTGATTTCCTACTTCACTCCATTGTGTGAGAATCTATAATGATGGTCTGTAGTCCATGTCTGTTCATATGGACTGAAAATAAACTTCATCCTTAATAGTCATTGCTAATATTTATTTGCTGAAGTTTACCAAGTACAGGAACAGATAAATATGTTTCATATATTGTCTCATTTAATCCTCATAAAAACCCAATGATACAGGAAACTTATAGTTAGCACAGTCTACCATTTGATTATATGATGCCTTGTATCAGTATATTCATTCAACAAATATTAAATGCATACATGATGTGCTGAGTACTAGGGAAAAGCAGTGAATCCCAAATGGGAAAAATTTTATCCCTTAAGAGACATTTGGTAATGTCTCAAGAGATTTTTGTTTGTCACACCTGAAGGGGTGTCTATTGGCATCTAGTGAGTAGAGGTCAGTGATGCTGCTAAACATCCGACCATGTACAGAGCAGCACTTCTAACAAAAGATTATTCTGTCTCCACATGTCACTAGTGTCAAGGTTGAGAAACCACAATGTGAGATTGAGAGATATAATGCCTAGCTAATCAGACACAATTGCTGCCCCTATGTCATGAGTTGGGTAGGCTGATATAAAGTCAATAACCACTAAATTAAATACATAGGTATTCAGTGTGAAATATTGAAGAAAAATAAAATATAAGAAGTTATGAAGAATAAAACTGAAGGGCTTAATTTAGATTCCATTGGAGGAAACTATCAGGAAAAATTATTTGAGACAGTACTTAAACTGCAATCTAATGGTGAAATAGTAGTTCACAAGGCTAAACATGTGCAGAGAATCTGAAGACAAAACGAGCACTACACATTGGAAGAGTAGGAGAAAAGACCAGTGGGAATGGACCAGAGTAAACCATGGGGTGTGTGGGTTAGAAATGAGGCTGGTTTCTGATTGTCCCATGTATATAAGTCTTTTCACTCTAATAAGATTGCAGACTCCCATGAGAAGAACATGACAAATACAGTATTTATTTTCTATCCCATGGAGAACTCTGAACAATATTGGGACATAATAGGTACACAATAACTTCTTGCTACCTTGACTTGTGCATTTTTCCTAGGGACCCAATTTCTAGATGTTGTTTTATGCCTGGTTCCACTTTGGGGGAATGGTAGCATGTTTGATAATCTTTCCGATTAATTCAGGGATTATTTCCAATAGCAGATCCAGCCTTACCGTTGCCATTTGTCAGGCAGTCACCGTGTCTGCAGGCTGCCCAGGGCTGCACTGAGCCCTTTATAAAACTGCTGTTAGTAAATCACTTGTCATTTGGCCTTATTTTGTCATCTGAATTTTAAAAAAAACAACTTAGATTTTGTTAATCTTGCTGAGGAATTCTTGCTAAATACCATTTATCTCTCTTGAGTATTTGTAAATGGCTTAAATAGTAGCACAAATAGTCACTTTGCTCATGTGAAGAATTCAGATGATTTATAACATACTGAATTATCATGATCCATTTAATACCAGGAGTAATCAAACACAAATAATCGAAAAAGTTAAATATGATCTGAGATTTTCCTTGGAAAACATTTCAATTACTATTAACACAAGAGAATTATTACTTTTTAAAATCCTTTGTTACACAGGGAAATGTCCTATGAAGGATACTTTTGATTATTCCAAATATTTTTTGAATCTATATTAGGTTTTTTACAATGAAATAAAGATGTCAATTTAGATTAGTGAAGTTACAAAAATTCCTAATACTTCCAACAAATGGTGATAATATGTATGCTTTATCATTTTAAATAAAAGTTAGCAGAATCATCCTGATTTGAATTGGTGGGACTGTAAGTTTTCTCTAGAGAAAAGGACTGATTTTTAAAAGTTCACAAAAAGACAAACTTGTTTCTATTATAATAGGAAAAAAAATCCTCTTTGTAAAGCTGTATATCCTATATATAATGGTCTACAGTTGCTTGAGTGTGTTGGGTTTAAAATATTGTCCAGTTTTGTTTCTTCCATGTTTTTTATATTGTTTAGCACACTGTAGGTAATCTACGAGATGCATAAATGTTTGTTGTATGAGAAGATGGATAAATCACTCTTAAAAATCTAATTTCATCATATACCCTGCAATATAAATTGAGAAATTGTTTGGATATATAGTCATTTTCATATTTTAATAGAACTTCACTTAAGAAATATTTAAATTTAGTATAATTCAAAAATATCTCTCTAGTTAGAATTAACTCTTTCTTCAGTCCCTTGATTCATGAATTTCTTGCTTTCTGGAGCTAACCTGCTATTCTTCCTCTAAGGCTGCAAAAATGGTACAATCAAACTTATCAAAAGGTCAGTTCAAGCTCATGTTCTTTTGGCCTCTTGCCACCCAGGGGATAAGGTTCTTGATAGAGGGCTGTGTAATCACTTCAGAGAATATTGGTATTTGCAAGAGAGAAAAGGAACAAAATATATGAAAAATTCATGGTCTTTCATTGGCATGCATACTGTCATTCGATTTTCATCAGACAGTAAATGGGAAGAACCTGAAGTCTTGTTTGTGTTAACAGAGCTCTTTTAGATGCTGCACACCCCCTGTAAATAAATGCTCAGCATGTCATGAAAAACTCTACCACTGCATACAAGAATAGACTTTGTCACCTTGGGACCTAAATATATGGGCAATGATTTTCATGACTGGCCTTTATTAATAAATAATTTACATTAATAATGAAATGCAAGGAAGATAAGATGCATCATGAGATGATGTTACCATATAAGGTGCAGTGACAGGTGTGAGAATTACAGTTCATTAGACATGCTGATTACATTTAGCATTAAATTAATATGGAAAGATAGGAAGAAGAATATTGGGTTTTGCAAGTATATTTTGGAAAGCACTTTCTGCTTAATCTTTAAGCTTAAGTGCTGCAGGTAAGGTTGAAGAATTTCCCCTCTATAACAAAATTCAGTGAGCATATTGAAGTGGCATACCTTAAATGCAACTTTCTCTAGCTGATAATCATCCTTATGTCATATATATGTGAGTGAGGGGTAAAGTGTAGATTTATATTAGAGTGGCATAACATGTTAAACCTGAAAGTGACCTTAGAACTCATCTAAAACTGTCTGCTTCATTTTCATCTGAAGAAAGTGACAGCAATGGAGTCAAATGATTTCTCAAATGTTAGTGATAAGCTTCTGAAAGTTTTTTTCACTAGTATTCCCACTCTAACAACACATACAGCTTTTTATTATCAAACTAAACAATTTTAAATATCATAATTTACCTGTAGAATTCAAAAATTACATTTAAGCTCATTTATTCTAAATCATTATTTGGTGAGTAATTTCTGGGTTAAAATTGTGTTGCAAAATATAGCAAAGGGTTTATTTATGTAAACTAGCATTTATTTCAGAGAGGAAAATATTCTAAATGCTTCAACATGCATTTTGAAATGTTCAAGAAACAGATATTTTTATATAACTGATGATCTCTTACTTTTAGCCATGAAGGAAAGAATGTTCTTTGGTTTACTTTTCTCACAGCTTCATTCCTCATGTGTGTTAGAGTGACACAAATAGATAAGCTGGGAACAGATTACCTAAAGCACAACTGAAAAATTAAATGACACAGCTAAAAGTCAAAGTCCACCTGAGCACCCACGTGCCATTGCAGGAGTTAGTGAGCACTAAAAAGCCAGAATAATATAGTGGTGATATATTGGGGGGAAAAGAGTCTGTAAGAAATCACTAATTTTATCAGTCTTGACTGACTGACTAACACAGGGAAATAATTGTTAAAAATTCTGTCCCATCTAAACTTTCTTTACCTTTCTAAATAGAGAGAAGGACATCTAGTCCTTTCCAGTGGTCTATTAAGTCATCTCTCCACCTTTTCACAATGTGATTGAATTATTTAATGAAAATTTTCCATATTTCCTTAGTTTATCTCCTGAGCAGAAAAGGAAGCTAGTTTAAGCCAAGAAGTATGTGAAGGTGTTCCATCAAACTGAAGTTAGAGATGAGAAGAATATTTGATGTACATATTCTCAGGTGACATCATCTAAAAGTACATAAATAATTTAAGGTAATTAAAAAAATAATTTCTACAGTAAAATTACAGAACGCTATTTTGTCTTATTTTTTATTTAATATTGTTTTTTAATAATTTCTGAAAATGAGATTGACCCCAAAGCTTTCTTTTAAATAAGAGCCAAATATGCATTTTATTTAATATAAAGAGACTCCTGAACACCACTTTATTAAAGGTATTCTTGCCAGTTTTGTTTTAATATTATTTCAAAAGGACTATATAATGTCACATGCTGAAAATGTGTTTATTTTTTAATTTCCCCTATCAGAGTAGAATCATAAGGAAATAAACATATCTTTGGAGTCAAGAAGATTTTGGGGGATGTGAATAATATGCTCAAAGGTAAAACTAATCTCATGTCTTATTGAATATATGCCAAAACTTTCTCCTCTTTATGATTAATTAAAGAAGTTATTTTGAAAGAGCTTTGGGATTTATTTTGCCAATGTACTTATGCAATGTGAGGAAAATAATATAAATGGAACAAAAATATTTCAACATTTCATTTAGATAATAAGTGTACATGATCACAGATGTGTATCTGAGAGGGAGCTACATCCGAAATCATTTGTCTATTCTATTTTTTCAGGGGAAAACGAGGTGAAGGGATGAAGGGATAAAAAAAATTGACAGATCACTATTCCACCTAAATGTCTTAAAGTTTCTTAATGTGTTCATTCAAAATTATCCTAACAAGATATTTTTCTTTATGATTGTCTGATTTGCTTATATGATGTGCTTCCTGTCTTAACAGGTTAAAAGCAGAAAGAACGCAACAGAGCTGTGTGAGACTTTTTTTTGAGGAATAGAATCCTTGGTGGAAATTTAATAACTTCAGACATAAAATATTGATCCTGTCCTACTTATTCTCATGAATTTATTTAATATTATAAGATGTTATATTTTCACAATTACCTGAGAAGCAAAATATAAGGTTGAAGATTGCACTTCAAAGTATGACTGATTTTTCCTTCCCAACACTGAAGGTCAAATTGTTTTTACCAAAAAACTACAAAAACCTTTAGCATGGCAAAATATTCAAATTAGCTAGGATAATAATGAACCTACCTTGATGTCAATTAAAAAAAGTCTTTTTATACCTACAACTGGGTTCTTGCTATTCTCATGTACCTAGAGCCAAGTGGACACTGTAGTAGAATTCAGATATCCTATTTTGTCTTCTTTTACTCCAACACCTACAATTCGACTCTTTGAGGATAAATCTTTAAATAAGTAATTACTAGGAACGCTCAATATGTGAAAATAACAGTAGGTCTAGATCTACCTTTCACTGTGTATTTGTGTGTCTGTGTGCTGTGGCTGAGCAGTATCTTCCATTTCTTTTAGATATTCAGACAGAGGATATGTGGGCCTCTGTTTGTTCTCTTGCTCCAGACCTTGCACATATTAGGCCTGGCTGACAATGTGCATGATTGCAGTATACCGTGTTCCTCCAGTTATATCCAGGAAAAGTGTGTCTAAGAGAACAAATGGAAACCCACATATCCTATGTCTGCATAATTAAAAGTTATGCATCATACTAATAAACAGTTAATAAAAATAAATGTCCTTCTCTCCTTCCTTGAAACACATCTCCTTAATTACCTGGAAGGATAGGTTAGAATTTAGAATTCTGGGATTCTTTTGAATTCCTCAGTTAACATCATGATACAGATGGAGCTGACCCTTGGTACATACCTTCTTCCCTATCCACTCCAGACTTCATTTCATGGAGAAGGGGTCTTTGCTTACAAGTGTGTGTACCCCAGTTCATAGGTCAGTGTGACCTCAATACCCCTGAAGACAGCTCCTATTGGGTTAGCAGTGGCAAACTGGCACCCTCGCGAGGAAAGACCCAGGTGGGTTCTGAAGTGAGTTCAGAGACATTTAAACAAGATGTCCTGGGGTCTTGTGTACTTGAAGCATGGTCTGGAACTCTGCTATTCAAAGTGGCGCCTAGCCTAGCAGCACCAGCAACAACTGGAATCTTTTTTTTTCTAATAAAAATAGAGACTAACGCTATTTTCTTACAGAATTATTTACAAACACTGTGCAAGTCAAACCATCTTATCTCTTACTGATAAGGAATAATGACCGTAATAAGGAACCTCATTTAAGCAATCAAATGATATTATTTGACTCTAGAGATTTAAATATAAATTTGCTAATATTTATTTTCTGCTTAAAGGCATAAGCCCAAGTTCTTTTCTTTATATGCAAATACATACATTCTAATACACAAAGTATACAAGCAGCTGTTGATTATAGCCCAAATGCTAGATGCAAAAATTTGCAGACTACAGTGCAGTTACATCCTTCTGTTTGGCATTTCACTATATTTCGAACATGGAAGACTACAGTTAGAGTTTTATTATTACTGAATTTCTTTTGGTTTTAGTTTTATCTCAATCTACACCCCCTTCCTGTCAAAATTGTGTACATATTGAAAAAATACCAATGGCACATTTGCCATCTCAGTTGACTTACATGTAATTTTAAAAAGATAACACTGATTGGGTTCCTTAAAATGTTGATGAACTTCTCAATTAAATATCTGGAAATATATTTTTAACATGTTTTAGGGTTTATATAATTGGATTCACTGTTTTTGATGATGAATATTGCTTTCTATACCAAGAATAATTAGCATTAGGGTCTAGCAATATTTTGCCTTAAAATTGTTTGTGATGATAGTATTTAAGTAAATCTTTAGTGTCTATAAATCATTTCTGTATATTTTTTGTGATTTAATGTGAAAAACATTCACTTTAGAAATTTTAAATAGTTAAATAACTACTTAAAATTTTTATTTATTTCAGGTAACCCTCAACTAAATTGAAATATTCTTAAATGTCAAAAAAATTTGCTTATTATATTTGCATTGTCAACAGAATTTTAACTTCATTAATTATGATTGCTTACATATAGACTAGAACATTTAAAATATTGTTAAAATAAATAAAATTAATCCAGCTATTATTCATTATTTTCATGATTATTGATAATCTAATTTAACTTTGTATAATTTGTGGGCAGAGAAAGAAAAAGAAATAAAGAGATTAAGAGGTAAAATAATAATAATGGTTGAATTTAAATTGAAGTAATTAAAATTGTGGTAAAGAAAACATGATAGAATGGATTTCGGCTTCATCTACAAATAGGATATTTGTTGGAATTTATATAACTCAAGAGGAACTAAAGTACATTTGGAATTTTTCACTTAAGGAAATAACAATTTTTTGGTTGAGTAATAAACAATATTTGATTGTTTTATTCTCTTCTGTTTATGGGAAGAGGAAAATAGAGGGGAACATCTCAAAGCAAATGATGCCTCAATGTGACAATATGAAATTGACATTTGTGGATGATTTAGGTAGTTATAGTTCTTCTGATGTTTAAACATTTCAACAGAACCACCTAGAGAAGTTCAAAAGCCAGAGGTTCTCAGCTTGATTTTACATGGAGCTAACATTTTTGAAGCATAGGGAATCATGGGGCTACCAGACTGGAATGGGAACCAGGGAGGAGATGGTGTGTGATGACCAGCATGTCTCCATCCTTCCCATCAAATATGGAAGGAAAAGGACTTAATAAATGCATGCTCTGGGCACTCATTCAGAAAGTGATTGCAGAGGATCTGAATTTTTGCCAGGCATATTGGCACCCATACATCTTGTGCTAGTTTACCGATTGATATTAAACTTGGATAGAAGAGATAAATTTGTGGTTAATGAAAGAAGTTAAGTAAGTAATATTTGACAGTCCTGGCTGGTAGAAAGGAACTGAAAAGTCAAATAAAGAAAAGAAGTTATAAAATGTTTAATACTCTATTTACTTCTTTTGTAAAATATTAAGGGGTAGTTTAAAATTCATCATAATATAAATACCCAATGTAATTATTAAAACTCATATACAAAAGCATTTTTATGAAAATTATCAGATGGTAAAAGACTGTTAGAAATTGTTACTATACAGCAAAATACATCTCAGAAAATCCATAACAGACAATATAGACTAATCCAAAATTTTTTTTAAAATTAGCTGTCTGCAGTTACTTGAATTCATTTGTCAATGTCTAAATTAGTTTCATTTATGTTTTACTTGTTCACTTATAAAATATTTGGTTTTAGAAAAATCAATCATGTTTTTCTCTTTTCAAACTAAAATGACTGATGAGTACAGGAAGTTGTGAAATGATTTTTCTTTCAGGTATCCTTTTTTTTCTTTAGGAAAGTAAATGTCAAAAACTCACGTTAATATTAAAGATTTCTCATAAAGTAATGAATTTTCGACAGTGAGAAGAAAGCTTATTTTTCTGTACATCTGACATTTTAAAATAAATTTTGCTTGTTATCTTGTTCATCTTAAAATTTTCTCTTTTGCTCTTGCTCATTCTCCATCTCCTGCACATCATCACCCAGTCCTGAACACAGGCTGGTGTAACTGAAGCACTCCTGAACATGGACTTTTGGTTTGGGCACTTCTAGTTACCCTTGTGCACTATAGATTATAAATTCATTTAATTGCAGGGATGTTACCTTAAAATAAACTGTGCCTCAAATAATCTGTCAATTAACTTCAATAATTGTTTATTAATTTTTAAAAAATACATTTAACAAAATAATTATAATATTCATCTGAATGAATTAAAAAGTAATTCATTAATGGAAAGTATTGGGGTGAGGAGTTTAAACTTAATAGATATTAAAACTTATAACAATAACCTTGAAAAGAGCCCATTTGGAGGATTATACTACCTGACTTCAAAGCTTATTATAATGCTCCAATATTCAAGTTGGTGTACTACTGACAACAAATAGATCAATGGAATAGGATAAAGAATTCAGAAATAGACCTGCAAATATATGGTTAGCTAATTTTCAACAAAGGTACAAAGGCAGTTCAGTGGATAGATGACAGTCTTTTTACCACATGACGCTAGAGCAACAGGATAGCCATATGCAAAGAAAAGAAAAAGAAAGAAAAAATAAAAGAAAGTAAAGAAAAGGAAGGAAACAAAAAGAAAAATTGCTACTTCACACAATGTAAAATAAAATTAACTCAAAATGGATAAAAAAATTTAAAAATATAAACTTTTTAGAAAAATACATAAAAGAACAAGTTTGTGACCTTGGATTAGGCAAAGATTTCTTAGATACAACATACAAAAATGCACCAACATTTTTTTAAAAAAGCAATAAATTTAGTTTCATAAAAATAAAAAAACATCTGCTTCTCAAAGGGCGAAATATACTTTAAAGAAGATAAAAAGGCAAGCCACCAACTAGGGTAAAATACATTCAAAACTTATTTGAAGAAGGCCTTTTATCTAGAACATTCAAACGACACTCAAAATCATTAATAATACAAACATCCCATTTAAAAAATATTTGAAGGATTTGAATAGGCACTTCACCAAAGAAGATACATGGATGTAAACATGAATAAATGCTTCATGCCACTAGAAAAAAGAAAATTAAAACCACAATTAAATACCATTATATGTTTATTAGAATATCTTAAATGAAAAAAGGTGAAATTATTGTGTTGGTAAGATGCTGACAAACCAGAACTCATAAACAATTGCTGAGAATGTAAAATGCATAACCAATAGGGTACAATTTGACATTTTCTTAAAAATTAAACATACCCTTACCATATGACCCAAACAATCAACTCTTAGGTATTTATTCAAGGGAAATGAAAGCATATGTTCATACAAAGACTTTTACATGTATGGTCAAAGCAACTTTACTTTTAGTAGGAAACAGAAAGAAAAAAGAGAAACAATCCATATGTGCATCAATGAGTAAATGAATAAACAAAAAATGGTATATCCATACAATTGAATACTACTCAGGAATAAAAAAGACATGAACAATCAATACATGAGACACCATGGGTGAATCTCAAAATTATTATGTTGGGCCAATGAAGCCAGGTAAAAAGAGTACCTATTATATGATTGCATTATAAAGTTCTAGATAATGGTAACTAATCTATAGTGACAGAAACATCAGTGGTTCTTGGGGTGGGAAGTAAGAGAAGGCAGAGAGGGATCAAAAAGGACACTTTAAATATAAACAATTTATTGTATGCCACTTATATTTCAATATAGCTAATTTGAAAAATATTGCAAAGGTGAAAATAATAAAATATTGAGCACCAATATAAGAACAATGGAATCGAAAATACTGCTCCAAAACATAACATATTTATATATATAACACAAATATAAAATGAAGTGGGGATGTAGGCAAAATACAGGCTAGATAAAGTGAAGTTCAGGACAATGAAATAGTTATCGGTTGGAGCAGAGTGTATCAAGAATTATTGAGGGAGAGATTAAATAGGTGTGAAAAAAGCAGGTTGACTAGAGATTGGGGGATAATATATATTTTATAGAGAAAATAAGGAATTGTTTTGACATGTTTTTTTTTTTTACATGTTTTGAGCTGTGTTTAGGAATCTCTAAAGGGTATGGTATAACTTTGTTTTCAGGATACTGGAAAAGAGTAGATCACTTATGAGGCAATTATAAAGGAGTGGGGAGAGTTAATACATTCACACTGCTTAATGGCAGAACCTCTGGAGAATATGAAAATGACTAAGTCCTGAATCTGTTCCCCAAAAGGCAAACATATAAAGTGAAAGTTATTTATGAAGTAGTGAGAAGCTTCATAGGGTGGGGACAACCGGAATGGAAACACAGAGCAGGCTGTAAAACATAATTGGAAATTAAGCATTTGACTACTGATTGGATCTGGCGGGATAAAGAAGACAAGAATGTCTTTGAAGTTCCATGCTGAGGGTCACTGAAAAATGACACAAAAGGAAAGGCAATAGACAATTGAATAAAGAAAGTTGCTTCATGATTTTCTACCATGGGAAAGGAAATAAAGGAGATAGTAGAGCTTTCTCACAGTCGGAATTGATAAATCAGTTATGGATAGGATCAGAGAATGAGTTTATCTCTAGTGTGGATCTTAGTGACTTGTCTGCCCAGGGGATTCAGGTAAAATGGAGAATCCAGTAGAGGTGGTGTGCATCTGAAGGGAAAACAAAATGAATGAAAATGAAAGAAGGTTTAAAGGCGAGGTAAAAATTTGAGATGTGGTAAAATTTCAGGCTTCACTATTTTGAAACCAAACAATTACTTGAGATGTAGCTAACAGGGTTGTGATGGATCGCTGGAGCTAAGTGAAGACCTGATGAATGTTATAATAAAATCACAGGCACTGTAAGACACAAAGTGATTGGCATAATTAAAAGACAATGAGCAAAAGTAAACACCAAAGGAAGATATCAATAGAGGAAGGAGAGGTGTTGACAGAGAGGGAATCAATATCACGATAGCTTGTACTGATGTGAGGTAGCATAATTGTAAGTAAAACCTTCATCTTGTTGCTTCCTAACAAAGAAGATAAGAGAAACAATGTGTTACATCGGTCCTATTGTCTATTAGTAGGTAGTACACCTGATTATTAGGACAAACAAATTCCTGGGACACTGGACAGTGTTCTTAATGGATGATTTATACTAAAAACTGAGTGGTCCTCTCCATTTATTCAGGGCCACGAATATCCTATAGGGCAAATTAGAAAAAGGTGCCTCCTCCCTCAAGTGCATGTAAGTCCCTTGGATCCAGGTCTTGGAGAGATAACCGCAGCTTAAACGGACCAAAAAGGCTCACCTCAGCCTCCCTGCAGCACAGCATCAGGGCTCACAGGTCTGTAAATTGGGTGTAGGCCAGATATCAGGCCCATCTGCCTTTATGCAGTGCACATATTGGACAACCTTACTCTGTATGTTGTCATTTAAGTCAAGAGTTTTGTGAAATTTAATTTTATGATCTCAAAAGGAGGTGTTTAAGTCATTAAAATCAGAAAAGAAGTCAAGGAGCTAGGCGTAAAAAATTTTTGAGAAGCGTGATCAGGTTATAGTTTTTAGAAGAAATTTTAATATTTTAACCTCCAGTACTTCTCTTTTAATTAGTTCTACATGAAGTTTTAATCATTCTTTTGTCATATTGGATTTTTCATTTTGAAAACTGATCTGGTGAAATCATCAATTTAAGTATCATTTGACCTAAGATATCCTGTTTATACATATCAGTGATTGAAATAAAGTTCCCTAAGGTTACTCATCACCAATTCTTTTCTATTCCAAGAAACAGAGGCCATTATGGTTTCCTTAACTATCAGATAAGAAATATTTAGTGTGTGGACCTACTTCAACATTCATCCTAATTCTAATTCATTTTCCCCTAAGGAAGCTGATTAAGTTTATTCTGATGATGGAATGTGAGGGGATTTTTTTCACCCTGATTGTTCTATGTACCATTAAAAAAATTACAAGGAAAGGACATATTTTTTTCAAAAACAGAGGGAGATGAATGGCTGGCTTTTGCTTGTTTTTGTGGGATTCTGGACTTCTTAAGATTCCTTGAATTTTTTAATGGTTTTTATAAATGTCTGATTTGTCTTTCTTCAGACCAAGGGGCATTATATTTATGTTATCATCTATCATGACACTAATGATTTAAAATAAAATAAAAATTAAAGCAAAGCAATTAAATGTGTATATTTCAGGTACTAAAACACAGTTTATTGAAATGTAATCACAACGTTTTTCATTTCTTCATTTTATATTGACTACCTACTTGCTAGGTCCTGGGAATTGAAAGGTTAATGACATGGCTTGTATTCTCATTGAATTGATGAAGCCAATAGTCCCTTCCTATTAATTTCAAGTATAATAGTTGTTTTAGGCAGCCAAAGGGGTGCTGATGCAAAATACCAGAAATCTGTTGGCTTTTATACAGGGTATTTATGTGGGGTAGAAGCATACAGTTACCAGGCCATAAAGCATAAGTTACTTCCCTTACCAAAGTCTGTTGCCACATATTGGAGCAAGATGGCTACTGATGTCTACAAGAGTTCAGGCTTCCTGGGTTCCTCTCTTCCTGGGGCTTGTTTCTTTTTGGGCTCAGGTGCTCTGCTCTTTCCACAAGGCCAGCTGTAGACTATCAGGCAAATGGTTCCTCTCTCTTCCCAGGGCCTCTGCCATGTCTAATGGAGCTATCTTTCCTCCCTCACGTATCTGCTTCTCTATGTGTTTACTTCCCGGGCTCCAGGATCAAAACTCCAGTCTCCCTTTTCTGCAGTGCAGTTTTGCTACTGACATGTCCCAATCAGAGCCTTAATCATTATTGAATCAAGTAAAAGTGAAGCCTCTGAATCCAATATAATCTAATATGCCCAGAGGAACAGAGCAGCTTAAAAACATGATCCAATATTTAATTTTGTAATTCATAAACAATATCAAACTGCTACAATAGTATTTCAAGTATACCTATATAAGATACATAGAATAAGAAATAATCACTCCAGAGTGAAAATTTTCTGTCCCTCCCTTGACCTTCTCTCTTAGAATATAAGCCTCCTGGTGGCAGACCTTCTTGTTTGTTTGATTATTTCTGTATTCCCAGTATTTGGAATACTGCCAGATATATAATGTATAGCCTTACCTCAAAAGAATGTTAAAAGAGTTATGCAAATATTTTATTGCTTTATATTGGTGTTTCCTTTCTCTTCATAAAATGTGAATAATTTAGTTTATTAACAGATTTCCAATATTTTTTTCTATTGACAGATTTATTAACAAATTTCTGTGTCTTTTTGTATTATCATTTCACTTCATCTGAAAGAAAAATTTTAGAAACTGTGCATGTGTATGTTATTTGGCATGCCATTTAGAGTTAGGAAGAATGTATCAGATGTGTAATAGACAGGAAGTTGAATAGGCTCTAACTCCCTATTTTTTATTCTGATTTGAGGTTCTGTCTCTGTCTTTCTCTCTCTATCTCCCTCCCCCTCTTTGTGACCCTCTGTCTCTATCTTTCCTTTTAGTATTATAGCAAACTTGTACGTGCCACATAGCAAATAATAATAAACCCACTATTGTTGCATCACTCATTTTCCTTTTGTTGTACTTTCTTTGTTTTGAGGTTCATAACACATTTAAATTTTTGAAAAAAAATTATATCCTAAAAATCAAATGAGACAAAAGGATGTCTTTGACTTTCATAATAAAGAAGGTTTTTACCCCCTTATTTCCATTTTCCCTGACATAATTTATTTCTGGACTCCACCATGTCCTTTCTGAACTATTAGAAGAACCTCTTAATTAGTCTACTATAATTTTCCTCATAATTCATGATGATGTCAAAGTAACTACCTTGGAATTTAGCCATGATTGTGTCAATGTTTTACTCAAAACACAAAACAAAACAAATATTCACATTAATCAGTATAATATGAATGTCTTCCATTTTATCTTTTACATCAGATATTCCTCAAACAGTGACAGCCTCATCAATTCTCTTAGCATAAAATCAGTAAACTTTTACGGCTTCTTGTCTCTCTGGACTGTACATTTTCTGTTTTCCCTAAAAGCTATTCATCCAGGAACTTCTCCTTGCTTTTTAATGGAAATTAGAGGCCTTGGTGTTGGAATTAGAGATGCTAATTTCTACCTGATTTGCCATGGTTTCTAGGCCTTTTAAGTAAAAAATGAAAACATACCCTAAGGTAAACTAAGGACTATAGTTAATAGTACAATTATAATATTCTTTCATCAATTACAACAAAGGTACCACACTAAAGCAAATGTTAATAATGGGGAAGTGATATATGGGAATGCTGTAATTCTTATGATTTTTCTGTAAACCACAAGTCTTCTAATTAAAAAAATTAAAAATTAAAAAGATTTACTTATTTATATAGATGAGTATTTATATACTGTTCTACTTTTAAAAATTAAAAATTAAAAATATTTATAAAAAGATTTATTGAAAATTAAAAAGATTTATTTCTCCTTTCCTACTTTAAAAACGAAGTTAAATTTTGTCTCAATGGTGTCTTATCTTCTTTATTCTTGAGGTATTTTTTTATTCTTAAAAAACAAACTCCTTATTAGATAAAATGATAATGTCTTGAATATGTTATATCACTTTGTTTAGAGCACTCTGTTAATTTTTTGTAACATTCTCTGTGGCAGTTTGATATTGTTTATGAATTCCAAAAATAGATATTGGATTATGTTTGTAAACTGGTCTGTCCCTTGGGCATATTAGATTATATTGGATTCAGAGGTTTCACTTTTACTTGATAAAATAATGATTAAAGCTTTGGTTGGGCCACCTCAGCAGGATGTTGAATCCCTGCCCCCTTGGTGGGGAGGGACACACAGAGAAACTGCACCGTAGAGAAGGGTGTTTGGAGTTTTGAGGTGGAGCCCAGGAAGTAAGCACACAGAAGAGCAAAGCAGCTGAGCTGAGAGACTCAAGTCCCAGGAAGAAAGACAGAGCCGGTTGCCTGATAGTCTACAACTGCTTTGTGGAGAGAGAAGGGCAGCTGAGCCCAGAAAGAAACAGTCCCGAGGAAGACAAGAACCCAGGAAGCCTGAACTCTTGGCCAATGTCAGCAGCCATCTTGCTCCAATACGTGGCAACAGACTTTGGTGAGGGGAGTAACTTATGCTTTATGGCCTGGTAACTGTAAGCTTCTCCCCCAAATAAATACCCTTTATAAAATCCAACAGATTTCTGCATCAGCACCCCTTTGGCTGACTAATACATTCTCTAAGCAAATAAAAAAAGGACAAGGGACATACAAGAATAACTTTGCATAGTAAAAATTGCATAGTAGAAAAATGGCAACTATCTTGTTTACATCTTTTCTTTCTTCAAAGTTAAGTCCAGTAGTTGATACATAACAGATGCACTCTTTATTCATTTATTTATTCAAAAAGTTTTCTGAAAGCCTGCCAGATGCCAAGTTCTTTATGAGGTAATGGGTTCCCAATTTTCTCTGATTTTCTGAGAGAAAACCAGACCCTCAGTGAGGAATCATCAAGGAAAGGGTGATAAGCAGCAAAATAAAAAAGTCACCATTTCTGTACACTACTATGTGTCAGACTCTGTTCTGAATACTTGGAAATAGTGAGTCATTTATATCTTCATTATAATTGTATGAGTTAGGTACTGTTGGGGCTTAAATCATGACCCCCACAAAAGGCATGTTCAGATCCCAAGCCCTTTTCTTATGGGTGTGGAACAATTTTAAATATTATCTCCTGAAGATGTTACTTTAGCTAAGGTGAGACTTAACTGAATCAGGCTGGGATTTAATCCAGACTACTGGGCCTTTTATAAGCAAAATGAAATTCAGACAGAGAGGGAGAGAGCCACTGAGGAAACGAGAAGTCAGAGTAACACTGAGGAGAAAGAAGATATCGCCATGTGACAAAAAAAACAAGGACCAAGGATGACCAGAAGCCAGCCCCAGAATACCATGGTCTTTGGGAAGAGAGTATTGCCTTGCTGATGTTTTGATTTAGAACTTCTCCTAGCCTAAAAATCTTGTGGCAATAAATTCCTGCTCTTCAAGCCAACCCATTTGTGGTGGTTTGAAGCCATATGTACTTCAGTTAAACATGTTCTTGAATTTATCCCATTCCTGTGTGTGTGACCCCATTGTAAGTATGGCCTTTTGATAAGGTTATTTCAATTAAAGTGTGACCCACCTCAATCAGATTAGGTATTTATCCTATTTCTGGAGTCCTTTATAAGCAGAATGAAATTCAGAAAGTGAGAAGAAGATGAAATTAATGGAACCCTAGAAGAGAACAGAGAGGCCAGGAGAGGCCCCCATGTGCCTTGCCATGTGACAGAGGAGCCAAGGACCAATGACCACCAGCAGCAAACCCTAGAACTCCAGACTTCAGGAAGAAAGCATTGCCTTGGTGAAGATTTGATTTGGTCTTTCTTTTTTCCTTAAAGCCATGAGTGAACAAATTCCTATTTTTCATACTAACCCATTTCATGTTACTTGTTTGAGTAGCCAACAAAATTAAAAAAGATTTTGGTACCAGGAGAGTAAAGTGCTGCTATTGCAAATACCAAAAATGTGGAAATGGCTTTGGAGTTGGTTAATAAATAAAGGCTGGAAAAATTGTGAGATGCTTGATAGAATATACCTACATTGCTTTGAAGAGACTGATGGTAGAAATACAGAAACTAAAAGTATTTCTGTTGAAGCCTGAGAAGAAAATGATGGATGTGTTATTGGAAACTAGAGGAAAGGTGATCCTTGTTTTAAAATGGCAGAGAACTTGGTAGAATTGAGTTCTGATGTGGAATGGAAGGTGGAATTTGAAAGTGATGATTGTGGTATTTAGCTGAGCAGATTTTCAAGCTCAGAGAGGGCAGAACTTTCACCTCAGTATTCTGGGAGAACATGGCCACTGCACAAGCACTTGGAAAGGATAGGCTGCCACTTTATAAGGCAAAGAGGACAAAATAGAGATTCATAGATGATCTTGAATCAATGGAGTTTGCTCTGCTGGATTTCAGGATTGTTTGGAATCTGTGAACACAGTTTTCCTTCCATCATCTCCCTTCTAGAATGGAAATATTTATTCTATGCCTGACCCTCCATTGTATATTGAAAACAGAAAACTTCTTCTCTAGGTTTCACAGGTCCACAGATGGACGGGAATTGTGCCCCAGGACAGACCATACCCACCAATTTTGATGAAACTTTGAATTTAGCATTGTTTCTGAAATGACTTTAGGCTTTTTGGATTTGTAATAGAATGACTGTATTTTGCATATAAAAAGAGTGCCTTTTTGGGGGGTTGAGAGAGTGGATTATGTTGGTTTGAAGCTCTAAGTGCCCCAGTAAAACACGTTCTTAAATGTAATCTATTTCTGTGGGTATGAAACTATTTTAGGTAGGAACTTTTGATGAGTTTACTTCAGTTAAGGTGTGGCCCAGCCCAATCAGGATGGGTCTTAATCCTTTTACTTGAGTCCTTTATAAGCAGAATGAAATTCAGACAGACAGACATACAGATAGACAGAGAAAGAGTGAAAGAGAAAGAGATAGATAGAGTGAGAGCGAGAATGACATGGAAGCAAGAAGCTGAAATTCGGTGGAAACCTGGAAGAGAACAGAGAGGCCAGAAGAGGTCCCCATGTGCCTTGCATTGTGACAAGCGAAGGACCCAGGATCACTGACAGCCAGCCCCAGAACCCCAGTCTGATACGTCGTGATACCTCAGTTTGGACTTTCTTGTAGCCTCAAAACCATGAATGAATAATTCTCATTGTTTAACCCAATCTGTTTCATGTTATTGGCTTGAGCAGCCAAAGAAACTAAAACATCATTTTATGGTCTTTATTTCAGCATCCAAGAAACAAAAATAGGTACTATTGTTATCATCTCATATAAGAGATGAAGAAGTTGCCACATGGAGAGATGACATAATTTGTTCAAGTTCACATTGTAAGTGATGAACGAGTAAGCATTCATACCCTGGCATGCCCTCACAGATTTTAGGCCAGAAGTTCAAAATCAAGACATCAGCAAGGTGATGCTTTCTTCCCAAAGACTATCTCCAAAGTGCCCTATTGAGAGGGTCAGGAAGGGCACCAAAAACTTCTCCAACAGCTACCCATTGCTGAGCTTTCCTGGCCTTCCCAAAAAAATGCTGTGTTTCAGCTAACTTTCCCCTGCAGCGCTGAGAAAGCCCTGCATCTTTAAAACTCCTGTGTGGAGATGTTGAAACAATGGCTGCTGTTGCCTTTGTCTGGGGTTTGTCAGGGGTAGGTTGAAACAATAGTACCCTTGGGGCTGGGATCCAGTTATCCAAATTTGCTGATCAAGAGCCATAATCAATGATCAGCTGGGCACACCCTGTTCTTAGGGAAGAGGGTTTTTATGGCCTTTTCTTCACCAGCAGCAGGCTTGCAGTGAGAGTGAGGGAGGAGTACCTGTAGTCTCTGTGAGGCAACGGCAATTTAGAGTTCTTTACAGTAATATATCAGCCTCTTCCCTGGATGCTGGACAGCGTTCTTTTGGCTTCTATATTTCAAAATAGTTGTTTCAGGCAGTTCCTGACTGTTTAATAGTTGTTTTTGTTGGAAGGACTGAATACTGGATCTCTAGCTCTTACCCAGAAATTCCTGTATAGACTGTTCTGATAAAAGTAAGTAAATTATCTGACAACATCTGCTCCTGCAGTTCCCCTTTTTCCATGAAGATTCTTAATTTATAAGAAATGTACAAGGAGTCAGCTAATTATAAGCTTTCTGGGGCCTTCATTATAAGTTCTTTTGAACTCCACATGTTGAGATATTTAACTAGACTTTGTTCCGCAGAGCTTCTTGCCATTTTTTGAGCTTGGCTCATTAAATATTTGTTAACAGGGAGAGAAGTCCAGTAACTGACCCCCAAACTTCACATTCAAAAGGCCTAAGAAAAAAAAAAAAGCTAATTGGAGTCTAATTTAAATTCTGAAAAATATATTCTCAGTTACATATAGATTCTCCCCCACCTTTGATCTTTGATTTTTTTGTGGTGAATCCCTTCTAATTCATATAATTTGCTCATTGTGGCATGAAAACTGGAAAGAATGTCCATGAAATATGTATAGTAAGTCTTGGTATGACCCCAGCTTTATCTCTTAAAAATGTTTCCTGTAATGATGTTCACACATAAATTCTTTTTATTGATTCTTTGTCATTTTATTTATGTTAGTAAATCTAATAATATGATTAGAGTTGCTAAGATAATTTTCCATTTCAAGGTTTTATTCATTTCTGATTCATTGTGTCTATTATTAAACCCAGCTGTTGATGTTTTTGAACAAACTGATTTCTGAATTAACTCTACATTGTGTTCTATAATAACCCCACGTCAGTATTATCATGGGTTGCTCCCAATTTACTTTTAGATAATTAAAGCCTCTCTTTATTTCTATCCAAGTTGCCTGTTTTATTTCCCAGAACACAAGGATGTGATTTCATTCATGTTGCTCTAGGGGTCTAAAGTTGGTAATCATTTTTCTGCATCTGCCCTCATCAGTGTCTGTTTGCAATATGCATTGCTATATCCCCATTCCTTGGCTTCCTCTCATTAGCATTCACATTCCCACTGATATATTTTGTTTTTCTGCCACAAGCCATTCCTTGTTGTTTTCCTATAAAGTCGGTACCTTTGCATCAGAATTGTCCTAATTTCCCTAGTATATTAGGCATTTTTTCCTATATTGACTTGTTTATGATGATTATTTACATGTGAATGCATCTGCTTCACAACTGAAGACATCTATTACTGAAATATGAAAAACATATATATTTCTCAGCATCTGAATATGTAATTCACAAGTTGGTATAGGGAGAGAAGAAAATCTAGGTCATCATAAAAAGCCTTGCTTATTTATCTTATTTTTCATAATGGAAACTTGAAACCTATTAAACTTCATTACATTTTTTGTTAAATCTGAACAAACAAAAGTGACTTAGACAATTGTCATAGCCAATGTTTTCTGAGAGATTCATTTTTAGGAAAGCATAGCTATAGCTATGCATATGTGTCTGAATTTGCATTTATACAAGTACAGTTATATGCACATGTTCATATTTAAGTACCATATATGCATATGGCTTTATCAAATATCTACTGCTAAAATGACAAAATGAATTTATAAAATTTTCTTCTATAGAGTGACTTTATTTTCTTGGATCACCAAAATGTAAAAATCTTTGGAAGACTTTATCATTGCATAGTTTAATTGAAAATAGGCATGACAAATATAGTTGAATTAGATAGGAAATTTACATAAAGTCCCTATTCCTATTATATGTATGCATTAGTTTGCTATTTAATAACTTTCTTACTTAATTGCTGTTTCTTGACCTGAAAAATAACTTCCATACTGTAAAGTCCCTATTTCCAGAAAACAGGAAGGCACATTTTTCAATTGTATAGATAAAATGAATCGTATGTAGATATTTGTTTAACTTTATCTCTTAGAAGCAACCAAACCTCTATACTTTACCAACATTTCTGTCAAGCACAAATACTATTCCCTCATTTTAGCACTTTTAAAGAAAGTAGGATTTACTTTTTAAAGAATAAGATTTCCTCTTTTTTTAAATTTTAATCTCTCTTACAGCATGTACTTGAAAAGAATTAGATGTATAATATCAGTAATCCAGATTTTCCTTTTCCTTGCCAACACTCCACAAGATGCGAAATGTCTCGTAAGAATCCCTACTACTAGATGTGAAGGATTTTTTTAATGCTTTTCTATTTCACAGAAGTGGGAGTTGGGAAAATAATTTCTCAAACCTTTAGAATGCCTATCAATTGCATTAAGGAATGAGATAGTTATAGGAGTTTTCCTGCCTTTAGGTTTTCAGATAATTGATCCTAAGCATTTGAACAGGGTAGGGGTGCTGCTATCTGATATCTAGAACTTTTCAGTTCCGTGGCTGTGGTGTCATATATTTCCTATATTATAAACCAATCTTAAATCTTTTTAGGACATAGGAAGGATGTAGATATAAAATAAAATAAAGCTACTTTTCACAACCATCATGGACATATTTTATTGTGAAAGTACAATCTCATCGCATTTTTCTTCAAGTTATCGAGGATATTCAAGTGACAATAAACTTCAAATATACAGAGGTTGCATATTGGGGAATTCAAAAAAATGCAGTTGAATGTGTGGGGCAGGACAGTGAATTCTGTTTTGTTATTTATTTTTGTTTGTTTTTCTCCAGCTCTCTCTAACCTTTTGATTTTAGCCTTTTGCCTAATGAAATGATTCCTTTCATATAAAAATCTATTAATATTTGTAACCCCATTATATTTTCTTTTAGTCAAAGAGGACTAGAAAATTAGTCATAAAACCAGCTCACAATTTTAGTAAGAATTTGGGTTCCCATATGTCCTGGGTCTTTAAAAAGTAAAAAGTATTTTCAAAAATTAGGTATTTTTTCAATTCAATGTTGGTTTTTGAGTTTAAAATTTCACCAATGTTTCTAGTTATTGCTCTCCAGAAACTAAGAATTAATTGGATAGGTTAAAGCCACTGGTTCTGAACTAAATGCCAATCAATATATTCACCTGTTTCCTAAACATAAATTTTGGTTTATGGTTTTAAAGTTATCTTTGACACTATCTGTTGGCATTTAGGCAAGTTAAAAAGTTATCTCTACTTTTCTATAAATGTCAGTGAAAAATGTCAACCTTTAACCAGTGTCACTACATTCCACTCTTTGTGTGTTTTGTTGCTTTTATGTACAAGGTTTTCCTTATAGTTTATTTGTCCCTAAGAGGCAGCACTTTGCTAATACGGCTATGTACAATTTTTTGACAAGTGCTGAACCTACACTAACAAAAAATGGTTCTTATTTATGAAGTGTCAAATTACTGTTCTGAGAGTAGACCTTTTAGGTTGCATTCAGCCTTTAATTTGACTGAATTTAAATGGCATAAAATGCCTTTTAGTTGGGCCTTGGCTGGCATATTATATATCTCATTTCAATGAAAAACATTCAAATGCAAATATGGTTTGTTTGGAGTGAGGACAAATGCAACTATCATGACTGATGAAGGCTTTTGATCACAGTTCTACAAACTGAAACCTTGAAAAAGAAGAGGCTATTTGGACTGGCATCTGCAATCCCATGAATTATTTAGTTCACATTATTCATAAATCTCTTTGAAGAGGAGATTTTTTGAGGTTTTAAGGAGGAGTAGTCATAGTTGTGTCGCCAGATTAAATATATACTCTTAAGTACCTGCCTGCATATGAGCACTCCCTTCACATGTTGAGTGTTCTATAGCATGAAATGGTGTTACCTGAGTACCGTAGCAAGTTAATCTAGCTCTTAGGAAATGGAATCTCATGCTCATCCCTTCCTTATTCCTTCACCATGAAATCACTAGGAAGGGAAAGTGGAATGAGCATAATTTGGAGCATTTCACTTTGATGATGAAGAGAAGTACACACAGCACATCTACAGAATGCACATTTTCTATTCCAGCTCCATAGTGGAGCAAGCTAACAGTCTGCCTCACCTTCCACACCATGCTCTTCCTCTTTCTTGTGCCTTTCCACGGATGCCGTTGCTTGGAAAGACCTCTCTTGCTGCACACATCCATAATTGATGAATTGATCTTTCTAAAACTTGCTCTCACTTCTATTTACACAGTCTTGGTTTTAAATGTGTGTTCTATTTTAATCACTTGTTTACTATTTTGTTTCCCTTTCTAGAAGGTAAAATTCCTGAGCACAGGGACCCTGTCTTATTCACACTCTTTGTCCCAGAGAAACATGCATGTTCAATGAACAGCTGTTAGATTATCTTGATCTGAATTATCCTCAATTTATACCTCCTAAAATGGAGCAAGGGATATTTTTATATTGTCTTCTATTTATATAATACAACTATAACTTCAAAATTATTTCTATATCTGAAACATTGAGAGAAATTAAATATTGGACTGTAATTTTGGAAAAACGTGTCTCCTTAATTTAGGTGCCTGCTAACAGTTTTGATTGGCACAGGAGGGTGACTCTTGCTCAGACCCAGCTTTCATCCAGTGATTAGGAATGCCCAATCATCATTTGCTCGTTTGAATTTTTAAGTAATGCTGCAGAATTTTAAAATTGGTAAACAGTTACAATTTATGTTGTTGAATAACTCTTTTCTCCTACTCTATTTAGGGAGCGCAGTGTTGGATAAACAACCCTGGGAGGGAAGTCAGACCAGATAACCTTTAATAATACCTTGTAATTCTGAGAATCCAATTCTCAGAAATCATCCCACATGGGCTTTTAGGCTTAAAAGTAGATTCAAATGCAAACACTATGAATAAATTTAGTTGAAGTTTGACTATTTTAAAACCCTGAGAAATGATTATGTTTTCTGTTCTCTCTAAAATATATTTTTCTATAAACTTTTGGAACTTCTCAACATCTTTATTACGATGTGCATATATATAGATTTGCAAAATTATAATAAATAACACTACAGAAGTTTTCTTTCTTGGTTAGATGGATTACTTTTCCTTAGATAAGATGAACCAGTACTTGGCTACTGAAATTCAGGAAGTATGGTGTAAGGGAGAAGCCCTGCCCTGGAGCTGGAAAGACTTAGAAACTTTCTCTGCAGAGTCACTGGGTAGTTCTGAGCACACCTCTTTCAGTCCCGCAGGCTTCAAATTCCACTTTTACAATTGGGGATAAATAGCAGCTGACCTCACAGAATTTACTTTTGGACCTTATAAAATAATAGGTATAGAAACCTTAAAAAGGCACTAACTCATTTGTTTTTTAAACTGAGAGATTACTAATAACACCTGCACGAATTTAGTGTGGAACATTTTCTGTAAAGGAAGATTTCTTAGTTTCTTAGGGCAGCCATAACAAAGTAACAAAGACACCAGGTAGCTGAAAACAACAGAAATTTATTGTCTCACTCTTCTGGAGGCTAAAAATCTGAAGTCAACTTGTTGGCAGCTTGCTTCCTCTTAAACCTGTAGGGGAGAATCTTTTTCCTGTCTCTCACCTGACTTCTGGTGTCCTTGTACTACATTACATGGCATTCTCCTGTGTGCCTCTCTGTCCGTGTCCAATTTTCTCTTCGTATAAGGACACCAGTCATATTGGATTAGAGACCACACTAATCCAATTTGACCTCATTGTAACTAATATCATCTTCAAAGATCCTATTTCCAAACAGGGTCAAGTTCACAAATTTGAAGGTTAGGAATTAAACATATCTTTTTGGGAGACACAAATCAATCCATAAAAGAATCTTCCTTATATGAAAAATTCATTTTCAATTCGACTTAGTGAAGTAATAGTTTGTAGTAGGTTTATTATCTTCTCAACAGTATATTCTAGACCAGCTTGGTGTGTTTGAATAGGTCTTTCATTCAAGATTATCACAGAAAGGGTACAGCTAAAATTGCTTTATTAATAGTTTTTTTCACTGTCAATGGGCTATTACATAGATTCTGTCTTGGAGTATAATGTACCAGATTAAAAAAAAGCAAATTTAAACAAAAATAATAATGTATAATCTTCTATGCTTTTTTTAAAATTAAGAATGGATTGTTGCATACCATTATGATTATCTTACCAGTGTATATTAAAAACCTTATAGCAATATATAATATATAATATATATAATATGAACATAATGACCAAGTCACACATTATCTTACAAGCCAAACCAGCAAACCTACCTAAAGCACAGTATGGAGTAATCTTTCCACCTGCTCTCAGTAGCTATCCAAAGTATTAAACAATCAAGGTATCCAAGAAAACAAGGATCTAGAATGTATTTCTGCACCATTTACTGGCCCTAAAGTCATTTCTTCCTTTCCTCAGTGAATAAGCTCATTCCAAATGGCAATCTTTTGACTATAATTTCAAACTCCCTGCAGCCAATATAAATATAAAATAATGACACTCGTTTTCCTGAGTAGCTATTGAAATCTAGTTTACTACTTTGTATTCACAACTATTTTCATCTAACATTCCTCCCACAATATTTACATTGTTCTAGAAATGAGAGATGGGAGAGAGTTTATGGCATTCTAAGATATTTGTAACCTAATTTTCCTTTCACATGTAGAATACAAAGTGATTTATTTAAGATGTCGTAATTACGTGTTGCATAATTATAAGGGTTTTCATCGTGCCATTTTGTTATCACAATATAATAAACATCGTTGGAAATAATTTTTGGAAATGTGCTTTTTTGGAAAGAGAGTTATTGCAGATTTCCAAAGAAAGTTTTCACAAAGCTGCACTGCAGAAAATGTGGCAATCATACTAAAGAGATTTTCTAAAACCAAAATCCTATGACCATTTTTTTTCAATCCATCATCATATGACCTTTTTACTATTAGCTTTTTACCAACTGGGACAGACTATGTTTGAAAACTATGGGTCCTTCCATCCAAATCTTGAATTAATGATAAGAATAATATTTCACCTGGAGAATATTTGACTCAGGTGAAATATATATATAGCACAGATCATACTTTTTTCCATTACTATTCATGTTTATTAAGACTAAATTGGACACAGAAATCTATGTCATGTTTGAATTTGGATTCATTTGCATACTATTTTAGATATATTTTTATAATCCTTTTTTATTTTAATGCCCTGAAGCTTTAGGTCAAACCACAGTATATTTAACCTGTTTTATTCTTGTGTTCTAGAATAGAACTCTGAGCCACTCATTGTATGTCTGAAAATATTATCCATATTGCTATTGTTTTTTTATGGATTTCAAATTGAGATGCAGTCATAGTGGATCCTGTTGTCCAATGTTTGCATTTATGTCTTAAATAAAATGTTAATCATATCTCTTGAAACAAATCTATACTCTAAATTTCACATTGTGATTAGTGTTACTGTATCAACAATGTACAAGAATAATACCGATTGACACATAGAGCAATACAGCTCTCCGATGTTTTCCATAATCAATTATCCACCGGAACAAAAATATCAATATCCCTTCACTTATCCATCTAATTACAATTGAATTAGTAATGTGATTTATTTTCCTGTCACTTAAGACTGCAGGTCAAATAGCATCTATGAATCAGGCAACCTTAATTATATTACAGTAAAAACTTTACTAGAGAAAATGCCTGAAAAATTTGAAATATGATCCAAATGATCATATTTCTTGCATTCTATTTCTATTTATTTTTTCGATAGAAATGATATAGAATAAACAGGCAACTAAGTGTTCCTAAAGTTAGAATGCCTTAAATATTGTATGTATGTTAACTGTGTGTATTCTGGACCTGAACCTTTTTGATGTAGGTGAATCACATTTGGGGAACCATGATGCCCTCTGTAGAATAAGTCATTATGATGTTAGACAAGCAGCAATGGAGGGAATATGACACAGCTGCTGATGTACAACATTCAGGAGGGTCTGCACCTACCTGGGACTCCCATAAGATTAGTCACTGAAGGGCAAAACTAAACAGTTCTCATCCATATGCCTATGCATGGTGGAGTTAGAACTTTCCAGCTACACTAAAATTATTGCTTTCTGGATCCCCTTGGAATGGAACAAGTTACCTAATACCATGCTAAAGCAGATCAGACAGAGTCCCTTAAGTTATTCCTAACCACATTCTCTATTTGCACAGCTTTTCCAGAATTAACCCATTATCTAGTAATTAGGAGTTAGGGAACATTGAGTTTATGTGTGCTTTAAGATTATTTGCTTGAATGCTACAGGCCAAATCACCACATGGTTCTGAGCTTATTATATCTATTAAGTTACTTCTCCCTAAAATTAAGCACTCATGAAAAATATTTGTTTTACTTAATTTATTTGACCTTGTTTTTGCCCCTTGTCCCACCATTAACACTACCATTTGCATATGCTTATAGATAATGATGATATAATATTACATTCTGAATATATATATATATGTATTTATATATGAGAGAGACAGGGAGAATGTTTATTTCACATGATTTTTCACATATCGCCTTCTGTCTTGAGATGTGAACTCCTTTTGGTAGATGCTATCTCATTGTTTTATTCTACAGGACTATTGGAAAAGTTTGGCGGCTCAAAAAATAAACAAGCATATAAAATTTCTTTACTATTTTACCAGTACTATTATAGGTCTAAAAATATCACATATTTTGCATATTTTTAAATTCACAAAACAGCAGAATGTATTTTAAAATAAATTAGTTAGCATAGAATTTCTAATTAGAATAACAATTTAGTATATAAAACTGAAAACATCTAGAAAATAGGAATTGTGACCAATATCACTGTTTTTAAATTATGGAAGTTAGTTAATCTCCAATGATTTATTTGGTTTCAGTTATTCATTAGGGATATATCTAATGCAGCATTTGTTTCAGTAACATGCATATACTATATAACTTCAAAGATTGCCCATGTACTTTATTTATGGAGAAACTTTCTTTTCCTGTAATGTCTAAAGGTTTTCAGAGTGATAGATGTCTGAGACATCTAAAGGTTTGCATTTATTTTAAAATTTCTTCTAGAAGCATGAGTTTAAGTCTCATTTTTTTTATAAATCCTAGAATATCTCTCCTTCTACCTATTGGGGCCAAAGGCATAAGCCTACAGGAAACTGTGAAATATAATCCAAGAGAAAAAAAGATTTAGAAATTGGTAGTGACTCATGAAGTTTAAATAGATTCTTGAAAGCAAAAGAAATAAATAAAAAGTAAGGTAGTTTAAATATTTTATATGCAAGCTATCAGTGCAAAAAGCATAGAAAAAATACAGAGAAAAAATTCTTAATGTAAACTAATGTTTATTTTGTTACATAAAATTTATTCAAAAATTACAGACTGAGGAAACATGGAAAAGAATAATTATATAAATTACCTAAGCTGCAAAAAAAGGTTAGTTAAAGTAGTTAGAAAATTAAAATAAATTGCTATTTCATTTCTCTGAAAAGTAAAATGGTCATTTCATGGTGGAGATTACTAATATCTACATTTTTCAAATAGAATTTCATAAGCTAAAATTATTTCAGTGATACCTATTTGTTTGGAATACTATAAATGAATTATTTACATCATAAAAATGACCATTTCAATATAAAACCCAACATTGTGCTGTTTTATATACAATATAAGATATAAGCATATTGTAGGAAAAGTGGTATTAAGAAAAACTAATATTTAATACAGAAAAAGTCTAGTTTTGTAACTGACTAAAAATTTTCAAAGATTTTTGTATTATGGGAAGTTTCAAATAGAAAAATAGAAAATAGAATATACACTCCAAAATTATTTAGAAACAAATCTAAATAGATCATTTTTTGTATAAAAATATACTTAAATATTTTTGAAAGATAATGACTTAACACGGAATCATAATACAATTATTCCACCTAAATACAAACAATAATTTCTTAACATGGCATAAAAATCACTGCTAAAATCTGTACCCAATATAGTCTCCACTTCACAATTAACTGATATGTATCTTAGATTCTCTCTCCAATTGATATTTTTTTCCTTGAAATTTATTTGCTAAAGGAAACAAACACCAAAACTGTTTGTCCTGTGTTCAGTCACATTCTAGAGTTGACTAATCTCATCAATGGAATTCCACTTCACATATATCTGTGTCCTCCATATTTCTTGACTATTGAGGTTCAATGTAGAGGAATGATTATATCCATGCTTGGTTAATTTGGGAAAAAAATGCTTCTTTGATGGTGGCGTGGTCTTCCATGTGAAGGAACATCATTTCTGGTTGCTTCACTTTTAATGATTCTAGCAGGAAAGGTGATTATGGCCTAACTTCCTAATGATGGCAGAATGGTGATTTTCTAATTCTATTATTTCTTCTTTATTTATTAGTGGGGATATTTCTACGAAGATAATTTTCTCCTCATTAAATATTTGTTACCTGGGTTATAACTCTTATAGGAAATGTTGCTTTGGAAACATTTTAAACATCATTTTAATACTTTTTATTTCTAGTGTAAAAGTTGTCTGGTTCTTAACAAAGAAGAACTAGTGAAAGGAATTAGAAAAAGTCACATTTTTTTCAGCTTTCCAAATTTTATTAACATTAAGAAGTAAATTCTAGGGTTTAGATGAGGTTAGTTGATAGCCACAAAGATATTATTTTTAAGAAATCTCAATTTTTAAAATTCTTACATGATTGGTAACTGTTTTGGATGATTAGAAAATTGAAAAAAATACAGAAGAGGAAATGTTGACACTTATCTGGCCCTGCAGGGCAATTACTTTAATTTCTACATGGTAAAAGAGTGTGATAACTTGGTAAATATCTGAAAATTATATTTAGTAGTACTTCTTTTCAAATCAGTGTGATTTCCTTCTTTGTAAAAAGGAATCATGCTCACCTGATCTTGATTAGCATTATGATGTCCTACCATATCTATTATATTTGACTTGATGGGTTTAAATATATTTATCTTTATTCAGCATGGTATTGTATAGGGAGACATGTGTAAATGCCCAGAAACCTGGGTTTTAGTAGTAACTTTGCTACTGAATAGGTTATACTAGATCACTTAACCTTTCTAAAACACAGTTTTGTAATCTTTTGGATATCTTAGTTTTCATTGTTTTTCTTCTGGGAAGTAGCAGGAACATTGTCAATACCTTTTGTTTTTATATTTTGCAGTGTGTACTCAAAAGCTAATTTTTTCATATGTACAGAGTTTTTCATATAATCCAGAATCCACCAATGGTATTTTAAAAATGTTTTGTTTAATTGCAAAGAAATTTTGGACACATGCAATATCTAATATATCTGAATATCTGAAGTCATATATGTCAAGAATCCCTCTGCTTGCTGTGAAAATCTAAGCATTTTCTAAGTTTATTGTTTTCCCCTTTAAGAAACAATGGACCCTTATCAATAAATTTGCTAATGGAAGGAAGAACTAAAAAACTGGCATAAAATACCAAAATTCTTCAATAAAATTAGATTTCTTAAAATAAAATGGTCCACAATTCTTTAGCATTGGCACTCTCTAAGTAAATCTTTGCTAATTACTTATTAAATATTTCACTGCTAAATAACTTTCCAGCAAATACTTCTAGGGCATCCACAAATCTAGTAAGTTTTGCATTACCCACAAATTGCTAATCTAACTTAGCATCATTTTACTATAACAGTGAATCTTAAAAACAAGAAGTAAGAAGTAAAAGAATAGGGGAAAATGTGACTAAGTCGTATCAATTTTCAGGTAGGTAAAATTTACCTCAACTCCCCTGAGGACTTTTTCATGCCTTATTTATAGGTCCTATACATTGCATTTTGAGAAACAGTGTTTTAGGCTCCCTCATTCTATGCATATTTGTTAGTTACATTGGGGTACTTCTTCTAAACAGGCAGACCCATGCTTAATTCAATGAGAATAATTAACCAAAATGGTAATAAAATCAATTAATTACATTTTTACTTTTGGATTGTTTGCTTTGTAGTTTTTAGAGATAAACCTAATCAATGTAATAACTAATATTCAATAAGTATTCAATATTCAGTTGTAAGTTTACTCTTATGATTTTCATATTAATTGCATGCTTTCTTTTCTAAAAATTATGCACACATTTTCACTTTATCAATATTATCATAATTATCGCAATTCACAAATTTAATATCATAACTAATCAATGCTCAAAAATAGTCCAGAAAACATATTATAGTTACAACTTGCTCCTTTTATTTTTAAGGTGAAGAAAAATGTTGATTTCATATCAAAAACTTTTCTCTGGCCAAAGTGCTTTTATTTCTTTTCATTTCATTTTAACTAAGAACAGTTAGAATTGAATTTTAAAGATAATTTTCAGTCACTTTTGGGTGTTGTGCAATGTACGTTTTACAATTGACTTATAATTGGACTGTGCTGACAATGGAAAATCTTACAAGTATTGAACATGACATTTATGACAGTATTGCTGTCATCTTGGCTTCTTTTATTGAATATGCAGAGAATTATAATTGGGCTAACAAGCCTGGTAGCCTGGCCCCTTTCCAATTATATTAGCCAGACTAGTCTAGTATAGTTGGCTGAACACACACAGAAACAGGCATAGAGCTTTTGTTTTCTTTTCTATTTTATTTTGGTACTTACCCACTAGCCCAAGAATAATATCATTTACCTTCATGTAAAGTTTGAGAATTCATCTCCATTCCACTCAGAAATATAAAGATTTTCCTTCTTTATCTTTATTTCACTAATTTTAATAAAATATATTTTTGTAAGAGATTGGTTTTATCTGTTACATTTTGAATGCTGATTAATTCTTCTTATTGTCTCAGCTTTAAAAATATTATTTTAATTAGAAAAGTTGTAGGTTTACAGAAATGTCATTAAAAATAAACAATGTTCCTATATAACCCCCTATGGTTGACACTTTGCATAAATATTTTCTTTGAATTCCTCCTGCTAGTTTTTATATGATCAGTATGACTTTGAAGTGAAATTTTTCATGGAAGGACAACCTATGACCCATTCATATTAATACATTTAAATATTTAATTTGGAAGTAAGGCAAATGATAATACATGAGCATAATCTAAAAACAAGCCACTGCTTTGTACAGCCTTAAAAACAATACTAAAGAAACCATAAGCAGATAAACATGATGCCTAATAAGAATTCTCAAATTTATGCAAATTCATCATGGAATTTTAAAAATGGAATTTTTAATTGAAAATCAAACAGTATGGAAAATTAAATGAAACAGTTTGTGTTTTTAATGTTCTGAAGAGCTTGCAGTGTAGTCATTTGGAGTACTGGATTTTGTACTTTGCTTTCTCACTTGTGTTCTCTCTTTTCTGACCTCCTCTTATGTTAGATCACTCAATCTAAATATCCCTGACTCTTCTATCTGCAGTCTATCAGGATAGAAATATGAAAACAACCTGGAATTCTGTTCTATAAAACAAAGACCACCACATTTCATAAGGGATGTGTCATAAAGATGTATATCACAGCATTGTGGATACTGGCAAAAAAAAAATAAAACAAACAAAAAACCTGCAAACAACCAAGTATCTGTCAATAAGGAAATAGGCCCATAGTTCATATACATTATAGAAAAATATGTAGCTCAATGTGAATGAGTTAGAACTCCACACATTGACCAGGAAAAATGTAGGAAAAGCATACTACAGAGTAATGTGTTTAACATGATTTTGTTTCTGGGAACAAAAATACACAAAATATATAGGTTACAGAGGTTTGTATAAGAATTACAATAGTTATTTTTTAGCATTAGCAAAATATTAACATTAATATCTCAGAAGCTGAAATTGTAGTGGGAGGTGAGGGTATTGCTTAATTTTCTATATCTTTCTAATTTCTTGTCATGTATCAATATTTTAATTAAAAATAAACATTGAAGAATAAATACTTAATTCATTAAAAAGGAGTAAGTTCCTTGGCTTCAACCAATTTTTAAATTTAGGTTATAATATTAAATACTTTAGGGACTCCAATGGACACTAAATTCTTTTATGAATTGTTATTCCATAATCAGAAACAATATCCAAAAGAGCTAGCAGTTTCATTTGGGGTCTTTGATTTTCCAATTAGTTGTATATTTTGTCTTCATAAGAACATTGTGAATGGTCCCTCTCTTCTCTCACAAGACTTCAATGTTAAAGCTATGTGAATATACAGAATGTGCATGTATTTAAGGCAAGAACTTAATACAGGCTTCCTGAAATAATATTTCTTTTACTTAAAATATTTTTGTATAAATATAGTTATTTGTTAATATTAAATTATGGTCTACATCATTATGAACTAGCTGAAGATAAATTTAACTACTAATATAGTGTTTACGATTACAGGGAAACAATGAAATTCTCTGGGATAAGTATGGCATAAACGTAGACATTCTAGCATTTTTTTTTTTTTTTTTTGCTCTTAATATTTGGAAAGAATGAAGTTTAAATTAAAAGTTTCCATAAGTGTTTTATAATTATTACATCTAAAATATAAATTTAAACCTCACTTGAAGTCAATATGACAAACTGGAAACTACATATTTCACAATTAAGACAGGGTTCTTCATCTTTAACATCTTAGGGAGTGAAAAAGCCCTCTTCCTTAATCAGTCTTTCTTTTAAATAGTATCTAAAGCAAAGGAGAATATAGCACATCAAAAGTGTTTAGAGACTTTAATTATGCATTTGGCTAAAAATCTATCTTTGAGTGAAGGACTGTCCCTAGGACTGTTTTTATTTCCTTATTAAATTTACTTCTGTGCTAAACATTACTATTAGATATTTATATAGGCTTAGATTTCTACTTCTTAATGGGAATAATTCCATTTAAAACAATGGACTTTTCCAATTTCATGGCTATGTGATCAGCCAAGTGCCAAAATAGCTGGAGTTTAATGAATCAGGAGATATTGATTTGGCTTTGCAGACCTGATGTTTGCAATTTAATTGGTGACTCAGCTCCTTAAATCCCAAGAGCACAGATTTTGGAGTCAGTCACATCTGGGGTCTAATCACAAATGTGCCTCTTTCTAGTTGTGTCATTTTCAACAAGTCATTAGACTTTGCTAGTCCCAGTTTTCATAATATGTAAGGCACTAGTAACAGTAATGACCCCCATGAAGTTGCCATTACTAAGTGGAAGACATAGGGAAGTGTTCACCCTGAGTCTCTGGCATTTAGTAAGCATTCAATAAATGGAAGCTATCTGTTCTTGTGATTTACTCAAACATCATGATTTACATTTTTAATTGTTAAATAGCATTAAATATATTTAAACAATATACTAGGAGTATTTCTTTAATTGCGTAAAACTAAAGATTAGAGGTATGAATAATGTAAAGAAAAAAGATACATAGCCCTTAAAAATAATTTGGTGCCTTATGGTGGCTGCAATTAGCACTTTATGACTTCTGTCTATTTCAGTCTTTCTTGTTCAAAGACTTTCATCATATACTAACAAAATATAACCAATTGCCATTTTCACTGTTGTAGGTCTTATTCATCTAAAGTGTTTTGATCACATAATCATAAATGTAGTCTTTTTAGACTTTCACTAATAGTAATAACCTATCTCTATTTTCTTACTTGTTAGAGACTCTGCCTAATATCTATTTGTTCTCTTCTTCTTGTGCAACCTTTCCTTGGTACCAGCGGCTGCTTCAAAGAATAAAGTTAAAGGTGAGTTTCTTTCCTCTGCATGATTAACCATGATTCATTTTTCTGCTCAGTCTTCTAAGCCTTCTTAAATAATGGAACCATTTTATTGATGATACTAATAATTCAGTATATAGATATTTTTAAAAATTCCAACAAATACAAATATATATTATTTCAATGACTTGGTTTCCGATATATGTTTGTGTTAGCATGGTTGTTTGATTGTGGGTTTGTCTGTTTCTTGTTTTTGTTCACTAACATTTTGCCTGCTGATCTTAGTTTTCTAGAAATATGCAGCATAAAATATAATATAGAATATTGAATAAAATAGTACTGATGGAAATTCTCAAAATTTAATATGCATTCTTAGAATTATGTGAAAAGAAAATTTTCTCTAAAAATTGATTAGAAACTGTGGGTTTCTATTTATGAATTTTCTTCCATTTCCCAGTTGTATCAAGTTTGCAGTTTTTAGAAACCTCAAAATATATTCTTATGACAAAGGATGCACTTGTCCAATGCCCCAATGTCTGAAATGTTGCCCTGAAAGGAAAAAAGACTTTTAGCTTGAAGTGTCTTAAGTCTTTATGGTTTTGTAATAATTCAAATATATCTATGATACTGTGTCTTAGGTTTATAGTTTACATGATTCAATACAATGATCTCTAGAATAATATGTATCTATCCTTGTTTAATCTTTTGCTTCTGCTCCTTAAAGAGCAAAAATACATTTTCTTCTCTTTTATTCATTTGTATGCAGCAAAACTGCAATTAGTTTTATTGCAGTTTCCTCATCCAAAAAGTGTGAACAAGAATATAGACTTCAAAAGAATGCTGGGGAGGTATGAATTAGGTAAAATGTATAAAACTACCTGTATTAGTCAGCCAAAGGGGTGCTGATGCAAAATACCAGAAATCTATTGGCTTTTATAAAAGGGTATTTACTTGGGGTAGAAGCTTACAGTTACCAGGCCAAAAAGCATAAGTTACTTCCCTCACCAAAGTCTGTTGCTACGTGTTGGAGCAAGATGGCTGCTGACATCTGAAAGGGTTCAGGCTTCCTCTTCCCCTTAAGGCTCCATGGTCCCAGCTTCTTCCAATCTCAGCTGTAGGATGGGATAAGTCTTGTCTCTCTCCTGGGGCTTATTTCTCTCCAGGCTCAACTGCTCTGCTCTCTCCACAAGGCCAGCTGTATGCTATCAGGCTAATGGCTTGACTCTCTTCCCAGGGCCTCTGTCTATGGCGCTGTCTCTATTCCTCTGTGCTCTTCTCCTGTGTGCTTACTTCCTTGGGCCCAAGCTCAAAACTCCAACTAAATCTTCTGCCTTGTCATTTTCTCTGTGAGTCCCCACCTACCAAGGGGGCGGGGACTCAACGTCTTACTGACGTGGCCCAATCAAAGCCCTAATCATAATTTAATCAAGTAAAAGTGAAACCTCTGAATCCATTACAGTCTAAGGGTATCACTACCCTGGAGGTATAGACCAGTTTATAAACATAATCAGTATTTCTTTTGGGAATTAATCAATAATGTCAAACTGCCACGCTACCGGTAGACTTCCTCCTGCTCTTTGCATTTTAACAAATCCTGTTTCTTTTCTCTTCTCCCAAACTTGTCTCTTGTAGACAAGTTTGACTTTTTTGACTTTTACTTATGTAGTATTGTCCTGTGTGCTCAGGAGGAATGAACAGGTGTTTTTCTCTCCTTCTCCATTTCCTATATTCACATTCATCTCAAAACCACCTTTCTCTGTTACCTCTATACCTTCAGCTCCTCCCCTTCTGGTTCTAGTTTTACAGCTAGTTTTAACACTATGATATAGACTCATCTTTGAAATTTCAATGGATCCCTATTTTTAAGGCCAAATATTTTCTGTCCAATTGCTATTTCCCTAGAAATATATTCATTTTATAGAATATTAACAATGTAAATGATGAGATTATAGATTTATTGGCACCCTTCCTGTTGTCCTCCACACCTAGACTAGCATATTGTTTCAATAAATGTGGTAGAATTAGTCTATTCCTGCCACACTAACTTTCAATAAGTCTATAAAAAACGAGAGAGAAATAAATGCATTCATAGAGCAGTTAAGAAATGAATCACATACATGTTTTGAATCACACATACATGTTTATGAATATATAAGCATAAGGTATTTGTCTTAGTGTCCAGGCTGCTATTACAAATACCACACAGTGGGTTGGCTTAACAAGAGGAATGTATTACCTGACAGTTTTGAGGCTGGAAGGCTTGCTGTTTTCCTGAAGACTGGCATTCTGCTGCTGGATTACTGGCAATCCTTAGGGTTCCTTGGTTTTTCTGCACATGGTGTTGTCTTTTCCTTTCTCTCCTGGGTTCCGCTGACATCTAGCTTGTTATTCTTCCCTGTGGCTTTCTCTCTACAAGGCCTCTAGTAATAGAATTAAGACCCATCCTGGTTCAGTTGGCCGCACCTTAGCTAAAAGTAACATCTTCAAAAGGTCCTTTTTACAATGGATTTACAGGAATGGGATTAAGATCAAGAACCTGTTTGTTTCTGGGGTACATATCTCAATCTGCCACAGTATTTTTATGATGAAAGGTTAAGAAGGGAGTTTTTGGAGGATTAAAAACACGTATAGTAATGTGGTAATTGTGGAGTATAGAACATGAAGAGTAAAGGGAGAGAGAGAGACTGAAAAAGAGAGAGAGAGAGATGTATGTGGAGGCTGGAGAATGTAATATGTGAGAGGTGGGGCTTGAACAGGTTTTTGAGGATGGCTAGGTTATAGATAGGAAAATGTAGGAAAGAATAAGAAAGCAAAAATAAAGTTTTTAAAACAAGTATAAGTACAACATATTTCAGAATATTTAGGAGATCTTTAGAATGAATCCCTTTATTTTTAAAGAGAGAAAAGGAAAATAAATGTGAAGATGTTGAATGGTCAGTGGGACGATAATGCGTTTGCCACTTAAAACCTCTAGTAATAAGGATGGCTATACTCATGAGTAATTCTTAAAAACAGTGAAAGATCATTTGCATTATAATATGCAGGTTTCATAGTGTTATGTACAAAAAAATGCTATTTAATTATTCAGGTATTAGAGCCATAAGCTACATTACAGGTATCTGTCAAATCAAGTCAGGACTCAAACTGGCTAGAATTTTGTAATGCAAACATATTTCTGTGCCTATATCTATATCCCCACTCTTCCCTACCTGTTTATTCTATTGGAATCACCTCTGCTTGCTTTTATACAAAAAAGTTGGGTGCACCTTAGGATCTAGTTCATCTTATCCTTATTCTTTTGCATCTAGAGTATTATGGAAGAATACAAATTGTACTTTCTAAAATGAGCTATGCTTCAAATAGAAATTGGCATTTTTATTTTTAACTGTTTTTTGTACCAGATGTATATTTTGGACAGATAGTAGAGAGACCTACTCAATGCTTTTATTGTCCATTTTCTATGTCTAGGCAAATGGTCTTCAAATTGAAAAATAAATAAGATAATATAAGAACAGGTAGTTACTTCAAAATAGCTAATTTCTCCTGGTCCAGACAAAATACAACTGGAACCTTGGAAGTTTGGGATAAGATCATATCCCATGCATTATTCTTCATCCTTACTGAGTCCTATAAAATTGTGGGGGGTGGTCTTCTGGAAGTCTGGAGAGAAATGAGTCCTGTTTTCTGTATATTTGTTTTTTTTTTTTAAGGGGAAAGGATTTCATTCCAGAAACTCCAGCCTGGTGAATTTGACATCCACTCCCTCTCCCAATACATTTTATAAACTGCCTATTAAACAACAGTTTACTAGTGCTTTGATTACAAGAGCTCATCAGGAATCAGTTAGTATTTACAGAAAATGGCATAGAAAACTACCCTCCTACCTTAATTTTCTCTCTCGTTTTTTTTTTTTTTAATATTGGATTACTACAGCAGTATCAGAAGGCAATAATATAAACATAACATATCTGAATTTTATCAAAGGGCAACTGTCTCTTTTCTTATCTCTGCAGAAACTGTCATTTTGAAGACCACCAATTTATCAGTGGAAAATCCAATGGTTATTTCTCAATCCTTATATCACTCATTTTTCTATTGAATAGATCTTGTTTCTTTGGATTTTTCTTTTCCCTATACAGTGTCCCTGTGCAATCATGATTTTCTTTTTAACACTTTGCCTCTTGCTTTCAGTATTTTGCCCCAGAAATCCAATCTTCATCTAGGTTATGTCTTTGATTCTTGAAGAGGACGGCTATTGCTTTATTGGCTTAGTGTGCTCCATCCTCTTTAAGAGATGAACTTCATTGCCCATAAAATAAAGGAAACAGCTATTTTGTAGACTATTGCATGCCTCAAACCAACCACCTTCACCATTGTTGACTATTAAGAGGAAGACAAATGACCCAATGAAATTCCTTTCCTGAAAATTTAAAACTGGCAGGAGGAAAAGAGGGAGTCGAGAGGAATCAGAGGGCAAAGGAAAAAAGGAAGAATGGGGTCAAATTTGTTACTTTTGTGGCATTGTATTTTTATATGTGGACTAAATAAGATGAATGAAGTCTGAGAGGAGAGAAGCAGGAAGTAGAAATGTACAAAGAGGGAGTATGAGATGGTGAGATCACCCTCATTGTGCTCAAAACATATTCTCTAATGCATTTCTAAGGCTATATTATTCTTGCCCTTTCTGTCTATGACACAGTTGCCTTTTAATTAAACTTTGTGGATAGTTTTCTCTTGCTTGCAGTCAAAAGAGAACCAGTGAAATTAACTGTCTTTTTTAATGTTTCCTTATTTGATTTCTATTATTGTTTTTCTCGTCTTAATCTTATTGCCAAACTCTTATCTGATAGTTTCATCACCCAGCAGAACATATATACTTCATATTAAAAATAATACAATTCTTATTTTTCTTTGCAAATCTTTACCTTCTGCGTCTTCTAATGATTCCAACATATGTCCATTTCCTTCAGTTTATCTAGGTTTAAAATATTGGAATCGCCTTTAATTCTTCTCTTTATTTGCCTTTGTGTCCAGTCAATTGGCAATTTTTCTTAATTTTACCTCCATACAAGCTTTTTTGTTTGTTTTTTAATATATTTTCAATTTTTTTAAAAAAAGATACTTAGATTACATAAATATTTCATAAAAATATAGGGGATTCCCATATGCTTTGCTCCCTATATCTCCCACAGTTTCCCACATTAACAACATTCTTCATTAGTATGGTACATTCATTATGATTGTTGAACACATTTTGGAGCATTGTCACTAAGCATGGATTATAGTTTACATTGTAGTTTACACTCCCCTGCACAATTTTGTAGGTTATGGCAAGATATGTAATATCTTATATCTGTCATTGTAACATCATTCAGGACAATTCCCAAGTCCTGAAAATGCCCCCACATTGCACCTCTTTTTCCCTCTTACTGCCCTCAGAATCTCCAGTGGCCACTGCCTCCACATCAATGATATAATTTTTCCATTGCTAGAATCACAATAAGTCTGTAGTAAAATACCAGTAAGTCTACTTTAGTCCATAGTTCATCCCCCAATCCTGAGGATTCTGTGATGGTGATGGCCACTCCACCTCTAAAGGGGGGGAATGGCTTTGATCCCATGGGGCAGATGGATGGGACTATCTTGTTTGCAGTTGTAGACTCTGAGTTCCTTTGGGTGATCGTTGTCCATCATCATCTCCTTGTTAGTTGTGCTGGGTGAGTCCAATGAACTGGAGAGATTCAAGACCCAGCTGGGACATGGACAACCCAGAGATTTTAGTCTCTTGGACATAAACCTATCAACCATAGTACTAATTATAGGTTCATATAGAAAGGTCAGAAAAGCCTTGTTTGGGGAAACCACAACTGAGTCCATTTCTGTCACATGGGGGAACACAAATTCCAGTCTGGCAAGGAATCAAACTTCAGAGCTATCTGCCCTGACTGTCATTTCTGGATCTCTCCAGAGCTTTCAGGAGCCCCACTATTTGAGGTAGTATTTCCTTTGGCAGTGAATGAGATCCTGCTGAGAAATGCATAGACATAACCTCTGGAATGACCTCCTGACTCACTTTGAAGTCTCTTAGCCATATAAACTCATTTGTGTTTACCTTTTTCCCCTTTTGGTCAAGGCCCTTTTCCAGTCACATTGCTAGTTGGTGCTTGGTAGTAATCCTTCAGTGCCAGGGAAGCTCATCTCCAGGAGTCATGTCCCATGCTGGGGGTAAGTAATGCATTTATATGCTGAGTTTGGCTTAGAGAGAGGCCACATATGAGCAACAGAGAGGTTCTCAGGAGGTAACTCTTAGGCACCCTGTAATACTAAGTGCCTAAGTACTTAAGTAGGCTAAGTTTCAATTTCAAGAGTAAAGGTAAGTAAGTACAGTCATCAATATTAATGGCCCATCAATGGATCATCTGCCTTCACTAGTCATTACCCCTGTACTCAAGGGATTCTTGCTGTTCCATTAGAGAGTGTGACAGAGCTCCCCAGGATGAGAATCTGATACATTTTCATTTATTGTGGGTCTCCACCCACCATGACATGCCCCATGAACATTTGAACACATTCATATGCCTTATATGTATGCCCAGGTGAATCTTTTCCCATGTATCCCTCATCACTGAAACCCCACACAAATGATCCTCCCCTGTCATAATTGTAACCCTTCTGTGATACTCCCCTGTCATAGTTGTAGCCCTTCTGTGATCCAAAACTTCTCCATAGAAGGTTTTGAATCACTCTTTCCTTGGAACTTACTTGGATTAGTGCAGTGGTTTCCAAGTTGTCTCTTGTTTTTAGATAAGACTATCAATGCTTTGCCACTAAGGGAAAAAAAGAAAAAAGTACCCTAAAGTATTCTTAAATATTTTTTATATAACAATTTTATTTCACTATACTATAAATTTGTAATATAAATAATATTACACTCTATTTATATAATATAAAATGTATCTTGATGATTAATATTGTTTCACAAACTTCTAAAAATTTAAATTGTGTTAATTCAGCAAATATATTTTAGTCTTTAATCTTGATTATTTAGTCTTCATTTTTTTACTCAAAATTTAGCAGATATGATGAGAATAACATTTTATTCCATTTCCAGAGTACTAGCTCAGCCATTAGCTATTAGTTTCAAAATTATGTCTTAAGTCTCTACAATCATATGATCATTATTCAGTGCTCAAATACAAATTAATATAATTATTCTGGCTTTGCATAAGAATTGAAAAATATTATAGGGCACTCAACAATCTAAATTGAGATCTATCTGGTTTAGAGGAGAATCAGTATTTCAATTTATTCGATTTGTTAAGTAATAATCATGCAATCATATTATCAATTAAATTATTTATTCAAGTGTGAATATAAAAAATCTGCTATTCAACCAACACACGACACTTACAGTACCAGATTACCCATCATATTCTGGACTCACAACTTTAGGGGTGAATTAAAAGTCACTTAAGGAGTTGAGGTTAAGGCATTGCTTCAAACTATTCTGAGATTTTGTCTAAAGTTGGGCACCTATAATTTAGACTGTACTGTATAGTATAATATATTAAGAGCTTCAGTTTTTTAGTCAGATATAGTTTGAATTTTAGCTTTTCCATTCACTAGATTTGAATACCTGAGCACTTTAATTAACCTTTTTAAACTTTTGAGTCCTTAATTGAAAGTGGATATAAAAATAGTACCTCACCTATTCAGTTATTGTGA
>JAQZBX010004180.1:0-61522 GCA_029593785.1 Cabassous unicinctus | reverse complement strand
ATATATATATATATAACAAATAACATTTATGTAAACAAATGCACATATATACATATGTATTTATATATCATTTTACAAATATTGGTATGTATTGTGAAAATTTTGATTTTTACCCACAATAAAAAAATTTTAAAAAAAGTCAACCTGGGTCCGAGTCTCAGCTGTCACTTACCAGTTGTGGGCCCTTGGACTTCACTGCTCAGTGCCTCAGTTTCTCTAACTGTAAAATGGGGACAAAAATAGCATCCTCACTGGATTGTTGTGGATCATCATCATCATGTAAATCAGTGGTTCTAAAGCATGTGGTCCTGGGACCCCTGGACTCAGAACTATTTTAATGAAAATACCAAGACATTATTTCCCTTTCCACTCTCATTTTCTCGTAGGTGTACAGTGGAGTTTTCCAGAGAGTGTTAACATACCCACAGTTATCTAAAAAGGGTATTAAAATATTCCTCCCTCTTCCATCTGCCTATCTGTGAGCGTCTGGATTTTTTCCTATAGCGTAACCAAAACAGTATATCGCAACAGATGATTGCAGAAGCAGATATGAGGTCTTCTAGTAAGCCAGACATTAGAGAATTTGCAAAAATGTAAATCGGTGCAACTCTTCTCACTAATCTTATTTTGTTTGGAGAAAACATAGTTATTTTTCACCAAAAAAAAAAAAAAAAAGACCACATGCTTGTAGTAATGAGTGGGCTTCTGACGCGGGGACTGTCGCCAGCTTTAAGCACATGAAAGCTTTTCACAGTCCCCGGTACGTTTAAAGAGTCTAAAGGGGCTCTGATATCAGAACATGTGAGAATTGCTGCTGTAGATTAACACTGCCCTCGAGTCCTTTTTTTCCATTTTACAAAGTATTCCCACAAAAAGTTCAGGCCCAGAGTATGTAGATTAAATAGATCCAGATTCAACCATCCAGACTTCATAAAATCAAATCAAAAGACGACAATTTAACAGTTCTACCTGCTGTTCAACTCACAGAGGCTGTGCCTAGGTGATGGGACATAAGAATCTACAATCCCCTCATTCAGACAGGGTTACCACGGGCCTCCCATAACCTGGGTGATCCTTGGTTCATTCATTCATTCATTCATTCATTTCACAAATATTTATTGAGGCCTTACAGCTTGGCAAGCGCTGTTCTAGATATGAGGTACAGAGCCAGGAACAAGACACCGAAATGCCTGTCTTCATAGAGCTGATATTCTAGTTGGGGAATGCAGGTAGTAAACATGACAAATAAATCGAAGTGGCGATAAATACCATCAAGAAATAAAGTAAGGGGAAGAGGGAGAGCCAGGGCATAGGAAGATGCTGTTTAATAACTGGCTAGGGATGGTAACCCAGTCAGTTGACATTTGAGCAAATGTGAGCAGGTGGTCCATGCAGGTGCTGGAGGGATTTGATTCCTTCAGAGAGAACAGCACAAGCAAAGGCCCTGAGGCAGGAATGAGCTTTGGGGCTTGGAAGAGCAGAAAGAGGCCTATGTGGCTGGTGCAAAAATGGGTCAGGGGGAAAGTGCGGGGAGTGGAAGGGAGGCAGAAGGTGGGTCATGGGGAATCTTGTAGGCGACAACAAGGACTTTGGGTTTTAGTTAAAGTGAGATATGGAGCCACTAAAAGGTTTTGAGCAGAAGAGTGATTTGATCAGCTTTGGGACTCAACAGGATCATTCTGGCTGCTGTGAAGAGACAGTAAGTTGGAGGCAAGAAGCAGGCGGGCCAGGCTGCACCGATCCAGGCGAGAGAAGGTGCTGTGGGTTGAGTCATGTCCCCCAGAAAGATGTGTTCAAGTCCTCCCCCCAGTACCTGTGACTGTGACCTTATTGGAAATAGGGTTTTTGCAGCTATAATTAGAGAAGGTGAAGTCACACTGGATATATGACTAGTGTCCTTATAAGAAAAGGGGGCTGTGGACCCAGGGAGATCCCACAGACACAAGGCGAAGACGGAGGCAGAGATTGGAGTGATGCGGCCTCAAGCCAAGGAAGAAAACCCGCCTGCGGCCACCAGGCGCTGGAAGACGCCAGGTCGGAGCCTCCCTTAGAGGCTACGGAGGGGGTGTGGCCCTGCCGACAACTCCATTTCCCACTTGGGGCTCCAGAACCGCGAGAGAGCCCGTTTCTGTTGTTTTAACCCGGCGTACGGCGCTTGGTGCTGGCAGCCCTCGGAAACAAATGCAGGTGGCAGCAGCGGGGGCGCGTGGTCGGGCCCTGGGCTGTCCTGAAGGCAGAGCCGCTGTGACGGATGGACAGTCTGGCCGTGAGGTGAGAAAGCAGCTGGAGGCATCTCCAGGGTTTGTGGCCCCAGCCCCTGGCATTTACTGACGAGTGGAATGTGAGAGAGAAGCAGGCTTAGAGGGACGGGCCAAGGGTCTGGTTGGAAAGGCCCATTTGGCGCCATGTGAAGATGTCCAGCAGTTGAATTCACTGAGCTAGAGAGAGAACTGGAGAGCCTGAGAAAACGTGGCTGGTGAGCTAGGACGAAATCCAGGAGAGCTTGGACTCCTGGGACCCCAAGGGAGAGCGTTTCTCTAAAGATACGGCAGCGCCTCCGAGCCGGGCCAGGGACCCTTGGCGCACGCCGTCCAGCGCTGGGTAGAATTGGGTGTTTAAAGACAGCAAAGGGTCTTGTTATACGACATGCCCCTCACATGAGCTAGCTGATTTGACTTGTGCTCCCTGAAGGAAGGGCCGTCTTCCCAATCCTGGCCATGTGGGTTTATAAGAGACAATAGTTTGGTGCACTTTCGAGAGGGCTTTCAAGGATGGTTTTGACAAAACAGACTTCTGGCCTTGCGCTCTGACTTTAGAGCCAAACTCCTTCATAAAAGGCAATATTTTATTCAGATATTTCATCTGAATCCTCCCACCAATGCTGTGAGAAGGAGCGGCAGTTGACATTATTGTTGATGCACAAATAAGGAAAGTGGAGCTCGAAAGGATTGCAGCACGGCCAGGAGTGCAAAGCTGGGACTCAAAGCCAAATTCTTTCCACCTGACATTAATCTGTGAGCCCTTTTCAGGACAGATCCCAGCCAGCCAAGCTGGCATCTGGTTGCCACTTCTGGGACAGTTACCATCCAGTGGATGTGTGGCTGCTGGCTCTCAAGCTTGTTACCATGGAGTCTTTGAGACAGTCTACAAGCCCTAGCCAGAAGCACAAATCTGACCATCTTAAGGAGAAGAGGAATGAAATGGCTCATAAATTAAAAATCTAGAGATGATGCCTAGCTTCAGGCATGGCTTGATCCAGGTACTTAAATGGTGTCATCTGGACTGTGCCTCTCATCTTTCTCCAGCTCTGCTTCTCTCTGTAGTGGTCTGATTCTCGCCCAGCTCAGCCACCCCAGCAACTGATCCAGCAAATCCCTTGGTTCAGGCTAGGGTTCTAGTCCTGCCATCCCTGTACCAGCAAAAGTGTTGGAATGCTCTGATTAGCCCAGCTCAGCCCCCCCAGCCAGGATGGTGGGGTTCTCCCCACCTGAGTGTAAGTATTGAGATGGGGGAAACCAGGATGCTGTTTCCAGAGTCAGGGGCGTAAGTGGCGGGTAGGCCTGTGTCAAGGACAGAGGCACACGAAGCAGCAGAACCACTTTTCTAAAAAGCCTGTGTTGAGCAGAACTTTGGAAGGTGTTGGGCTGAGCCTCCTGAGTGGTCCAGGTGAGGCCCATGGGAGACACACCCACCCATGCCCACTCCCCGTTTCCCTGGAGGAGATGTTGCTCCACCAAGGCAGAGATGAGGCCCCCACCCAGCTTTGCTGCAGAGCCAGGACCCGTTTCCTTCCGAGGAGCCGGGCACCCTTTCCCAAAGTAAAACGGGCGAGCTAGTGGATGCACGGCATTTCATTCCACCTGTAGTAGGAGTAAGTCGAGGTGTGAGGTCCACACAGACCCCTGACTTCTTGGCTGTCTTGCTTAGGCAGTTTCTTGGCTTGGTTTTGTTTTTGTTTTTCCTTTTTAGTGAATTAATGCTTGGAAATTAATTCAGGAGTCTTTCAAAAATATAATGGATAAATTGTGGTCTACTTATATAACTGGAATATCATACTGCAGTAAAAATTAAGAAACTAGCAACATGCAACATGGGTGAATCTCAAAAGCAGAATGTGGAATCAAATACACAAGCCATGGACTAATACTGATAACAGGAAGTTTCTATAATACGAAGTTGAGAAATAGGCAAAACCAAACAGTATGTTTTTGGGGAGGCATACGTAGGTGGAAACACTGTAGAGAAAAGCACAGGAATTGTTCAGACAAAATGTAGGTGAGTGGTTATTTCTGTGCGAAATGAGGGAGGTGTGATTGGGGAGCCCCCACCCCCACCGCTGTGGGACAACCCCCCACCCCCATCTCCCTCCCCTGGGCATTCCAAAGTACTGGGAAGGTTCTAGTTCTTAACTGACTTGGAAAACACAGTATACATGTGTTCACTTTTTTATTATTCTTGGAATTTGCGTAGATGTTTAATATAATACACTGTATGTATATTTCATAATAAAAAGAATTTCAAATGAATTGATTTGAAGGAAAATACTGAGTATCTGATGGTCCAGATAATACATAAAAATGGCAAAATGGGTGAAAGAGATGTGTGGGTGACTGGAATTTAGATGTCACTAAAGGGAAAAATCCCTTTTCTATTTTCCCAAACTCCTTGTGTGTGAAGTGGGGTGGCTCACTCCAGGAAAGATGGACTTTCCACAGTGTTCTACTTCATTTTTCACTGACCTTTCCGAATTGTTTTGGCAAACACTGTTTGTTTTCATTGGCCCGGCTCAGCGCTCGGCCCATCTTTGCTAATAGATGTGTGTCATGCTCAGCTGATTTCTTTGTGCAGCATAAACATCCCTCCCCAAGCTCATTACGGAAGTCTCAGCGGGACCTTGCCGTTTTCCAAGACGGTGTCACATCTGGTTTCCAGCAACCATTTTTTATTTCTCCAGGGACCCGAGTTTTCATCCCTCAGCCCAGAAAAGGAAAGTGGGCTCTACCTTAGGAGCTCACAGTTCCTTTCTTGGGGTTCTCACGTGATGCCAGACATGAGCTCACTTGCTGTTCCCATTTTGTAGATGAGGGCTCCTAGGCTTGGAGAGGAGCATTTGCTTGCCCAACCCGGGTCCTCTGACTCTGGAGACGAGGCTTCCAAGCCACACTGCAGCGCCCCTGCATTACTGACACGTGCTCAACTCTTAAACTGTACACCCAGCACAGGGCTTCTCCATGATGACATTTGGGGTCGGATGAATCTCTGTTGTGGGGGGCTTTCCTGTGCATCATAGGATGTTTGGCAGCATCCCTGGCCTCGACCCACTCGATGCAGAGGCCAGGGGCCTCTCAGCATCCAGGTCACAGTTTTTGAACAACTCTTTCGCCAAGGGTGCTTAGGAAACTCCAACCCTTTTTTCTGCCTTTGTGTCTCCTAGCTCCAGATTCAGAGTCCCAGGGTAGAATCTGATTGGCCAAGCCAAGTCGCTCACCCACCCCTTGACTGAGAAAGGGCATCCTGATTGACAGTTGGCACCTTTGTATTTGGGAGGCAGCAGGGGTTCAGTGGATGTGGCTGTTTTCGAGGCTACAGATATGTCTGAGGTCTGAAAGTAAAGGGGGCAGAAATATATATATCTACATATGCATACAGACACATGCAAGTGTGTATTTATGTATTTGTATATTTATGTATTCATGTATCTACATGTGTGCGTATATGTGTGCTTTTAAATATACTGGCTTCAACATATGGGGAAAAAACTGCAACTCAAAATGAACGGATATTTCATGAAATGTTATCCACACGTAGCATGAGTCAACCAGCTTACAGCTCCGGAACGTCTCCTCTCCTAGATGGCTATTTACCAGTTACCTTTAACGCAGGCTGTAGGTTGAGATGGTGCGGGGTGAGGAGGCCGAGAGCCGCCGGTGTCCTCAATTACAACAGCCCTGTTGAGGGTCCCACCAGTTGCCAAAACCGCTGGCTTGATATCTCCGATGCCTCCATGTGCCCCCCGACACCAGGTCTGCCGCCAGCCAATCTCAGTTCCCATTGCCATGAGACACGGCTTTTAGAACCCACAAATGTGATTATTACAGGCAATTTCAGTTAGATTCGGGGCTGGGAGAGATGACAGGAGGACTGATTCTCCCGTCAGCCTCTGAATGGCTCCCCAGCAGCACTTACGTCAGACAAGTGGAGGGGACGCGGCCAGGTGGAGCCTCCCAGCAGCAGAGCATGGGAGCAGGGGGCCTGCGGACCAGGGACAGAGGGTTACGGGAACATGTTTGGAGGTCCATAATCCCCTCAAAGTGGGCGGGGGAGAGGGCGGCTTCTGACACGTCTCGGCTGGGACTACGTTAGACATTAGACAAGGCGCCAGTGGAGCAAGACGTCGGCTACAAAGGAGGACCCACTGATGATGAAAGTGGAACACTTGGTGCCAGGCACGGTTCTAGCAAGATACGTATATTAATTCATGCAACAACCCCATGGGGTAGATATTGTGATCCCCATTTTACAGACAGAGAAACTGAGGTATCAGGAAGTTAAGCAGCTTGCTCAAAGACACACAGCTTTCAGTGTTCTGAAATATCTCCCGGAGTTCCCTTAAATGTGAAGTTGTGGGGCCAGCGTCACCTCCTCTGGGACGTCTTCATTCTTTTCATTACCACCGCTTTCCTCGTTTATGTCAAGGAGTTCATTTTCAACTCGGTTCCTCTGGCTGCGTATCCAGAGCCTCTCAAGTGGCGGCAGTATCAGCATTCCCATGGTCAGCTTCCATGTTTTCTATTACTCCATTTACTTACAATCCGAATTTTACTCCCTGCATTATCACTTTTCCTTTCTTTGCTGCACTTTCAGCTTTGTCAGCCATTTCCTGCTTTTGAGTACCCACTTTTGTAACATGTCTTGTCGCTGGGAGAGGAGGCAACACAACTACATGCCTTGCTGTCTGTACGTCAGCTGAATCCCAGATTCACAGTGCCCGGCGACCCACAGGCTTTGAAAGAAGTGACGTGATTGGTCATGGATCATCAGGTGCACCTGCTGTTTACATAGTGATCTGTGGACTGAAGAGCTAGCGGCCAAGTTAATATACTGTGGACCTAAACTTGAACCGTGTTGTTGGAGGACTGGTGTTATTTTCCTAAACGTGTGCGTTTCAGAAGCATGCAGAGCCAGGGCTGCCTGTGAACAGCTGTTCCCATCATGGGCGTCATGTGTCGTTGTTTATTGTTATTCCCTTGCACTGTGGAGCCCCACCCAGTGCCCTGGCCCAGGCCAGAGTCCACTTCGGCTGCACTGTCATCACTTCTTCCAGGGTTACCACGCTCCCAGGTTAAAACCCCATGGGATCCTTCATCCCGCACAGTGAAATTTGCTCTACACCAGGATCAGCAAACTTTTCCTGTAAAGGGCCAGACAGTAAGTATTTCAGGCTTGCAGCTGCACGTTTCTGTTGCAGCTACTCAACTCTGCCATTGTAGTGCGAAAGCAGCCATAAACATCTGTAAACAAGTGGGTGTGGCTGTGTTCTAATAAAACTTTATTTACAAAAGCAGGTGGCAGGCCAGATTAGGTCACAGGGGAGTCGTTTGCCAAACCCAGCTCTACAGCAGGCATCTCGGCGTCTTTTCCTTGGGGCTTCCCAGTGCACGTGAAAGAACTCTGCTCAAACTGGGTTAAGCAAACAACACAAAAAGGGGAGGTGATGGGATTTAATGAGTCACATAACCCAGAGTTTCTCAGGTTCAGCACTACTGATATTTGGGGCCAGATAATTCTTTGTCCAGGGGAACTGTCTTGTGTATTGTAGGATGTTTTGCAGCATCCCTGGCCTCTACCTACTAGTACCACCACTGCCACCCCAGTTGTGACAATGAAAATGTCTCCACTGTCCAATATCCCGGGGCGGGGGGGGCAAAATCACCCCAGTTGAGAACTATTGCTATCACTGAACATTCTAGCATTAGGGGTGGCTTCAGATAAGAATGGACCCATGGGCTCAAATCAATAGTGCTCTTTCTCGCTCTCTCTGTGCATCTTCCATCTTGCTTCACTCTCAGCACATACTCCCCTTTTGATGGCAGGGTGGCTGCCAGCAGCTTCAAACTTCTGTCCTACCAACTTCCAGCCCCATTGAAGAAGAGTTTTTCCAGCAGCTCCCTCCCTAAAATCCCAGGGACAACTCTCACTGGCCCAACTTGGGTCTATCCCTGGACCCGTTGCTGTAACCAGAGGAATGTGGCGTTCCGACTGGTCAGTTCTGGAGTCAAGAGTTAAGGTCAACCCATGTGCACTGAAGTAAGAAATGGTGCAAAATGGAACAAACGTCTCCACTGTCAAGTAAAACTCCCACCAGTGCCTAGCACACGGGAGACAGTTCGTGTTCCGTCCTTTCAGCAGATGCCAACCCTGCTTCCTTGGGGCAGCCGTCAGCCAGCACGTTGTCAAAGGCCTTTCCTGGCCTGGCATTTCATTTCACTTCATCTGCCTGCCAAGTTGTCCTCAACCTTGGTTTGGCCCTCCCTTTGCACTGTCCCAGCCGTAAAAGCTCGGCGACTCCGAGCTTCCCGTGCCCCAGCCACGACATGGCTTGTATTTTTAATCTTGATTTTTAATTCCAGCTCATTCTCCTGGCTGTATCTCCTAGCCCGGGAGCCCCAGGGCCCATGCTAATTTGCTTCTCTACCTCAACTGATGCTGGAATAACCATTTTAAGATCTGCCTTGGGGAAATCTAATCAAATGAGAGCAAAATCTAATTTGGAACTAAAAGCCTTTGACTGAAGCCCTGTTTTCCAGAGCCTCGTAGAGCCTGAGTAATAAGCCCTTCCTGGATATTTTAAGGCTTGGGGGTTGGAGAAATAGCCCTGAACGCTCTGACACCCATGGCATTGAACGATGGCGGGAAGGGGTGGGCTTCCAGCAGCACTGGCAGGGCCTGCACAGCCGCCCCCCACCCGGGAAGCACTTAGCCCGCCCGCTAGGCCGAGAAGTGGAGCTCTTCAGCATTCCAAGCTGCACATTCCTCAGAAAGACCTTCGCCCAGATCTTCAGGGACAGACCAGCAGGATCCTAGCCAGGGACTTGGGAGGCCCAGGACAGAAGTGAGTTCTCTCAGGTGGGGATTCAGTGAGCCACTTTTTCTGGACTTCCCTTCACTCAGAGGGAGTGAAGTTCTGTGCTTCTTAAATTACTTGTGGTTCAGAATGTGTTGAAAGCTGTGGACCTGTTTCCAGGAAAAGGCACATAAAATGCACAATTTGGCCTTTAATGTTTCAGGGGATGTATGGATATCTTTGAGTCACCTCCCCTCCCCCAGCCCTCTTCCCCGCCCTACACCCCCCCTCCCCCCCCCATCAGGCTTCCAGCCCCATTGAAGAAGAGTTTTTCCAGGAGCTCCCTCCCAGAAAATCCCAGGGACGACTCTCACTGGCCCAACTTGGGTCTATCCCTGGACCCAACCATTGTAACTCTAGTTATAATGGTTCCCCTTCAGGTCTTCACATACCCCCAAGCTTGTTCCTGCCTCAGGACCTTTGCACTTCCCATTCTGACTGATTCTCATGATTCTGGTCTCACCTTCTCCAAGGGGCCTCCCCTGACCACCTGGCCCAGGGGTGCTTCCCACCATCCACACCTCTTTCATTTTCTTCATCACTGTTATCACTATTGAAATCATTTTTATTTATCATAATGTCCCACACACCACACTAGAATGACAGCTCCACGAGGGACCCACTTGAGTTCACTGCCATATTTCCAGTGCCTACAATAGCTCCTGGCACACCATAAGTGATTAGCAAGTAGTGTCGAATGGACGCATGACTCATGCATGTCCAGGCAGTGTTAGCCCAAATTCAGCAATCTTATGCCCCACCATCGTGCTTTTTACCATGCCTTGGTACTCTGACTCTGTTACTTACTTACCACTTTTCTCTAAATTGCTTTACTCTTTTTCCTTCATTGTTTCAAACGAAAGTTTTACATCACCACCAATACTATTTACTACCAATAGAAAGAAAGTGTTGGGGATCTATGAGGGGGCTTATTAAATTTCTCCCTCCTCCTTGTTGAGGTTCTGAACCAGTTGAGAAAACTAAGAAGTCAGCAGGGAGCGGATGTGGCTCAAGCGGTTGAGCACCTTCTTCCCACATGGGAGGTCCCGGGTTCAGTCCCCGGTGCCTCCTAAAAAACTACAATGAGATGTCATTTCACACCCATCAGAATGGTCACTATTAAAAAGACAGAGAACTGCAAGTATTGGAGAGGATGTGGAGAGATAGGAACACTTCTTCACTGTTGGTGGGAATGCAGAATGGTACAGCCACTGTGGAGGACTGTTTGGCAGTTCCTAAAGAAGTTGAATATAGACTTGCCACGTGACCCAGCAATACCACCACTGGGTATATACCCAGAAGAACTGAGAGCAGTGACACAAACAGACATCTGCACACCGATGTTCATAGCAACATTATTCACGATTGCCAGAAGTTAGACACAACCCAGGTGTCCATCAACAGACGAATGGATAAACAAACTGTGGTCTATTCACACAATGGAATATTATGCAGCTGTAAGAAGAAATGAAGTCGTAAAGCATATGACAACATGGATGAACCCGGAGGACATTATGTTGAGCGAAGCAAGCCAGACACAAAAGGACAAATACTGTATGAATGCGTTACTATGAACCAAATATATTGTGTAACATATTGTTTGATTTTTAAAAATTTTTATATGTATCTATTACATTTAATTGACAAATGTATATATTTATTCATCTGTGTTTACTTTTTAGTTTTTAATTGTTTATATTTTCAATTATTAAATGTATAAAGTAAAAAAAAAAAAAAAAGCAAACAAAAAAACCAACTCAGGGGAGCCGATGTAGATCAGTGGTTGAGCGCCTGCTTCCCACATATGAAGTCACAGGGTCAATCCCTGGCCCCAGTACCTCAAAAAAATGTCAGCAGATGGAAGCCAAAATGGCACCTTGATGAACCTGGTCAAGACTAGGTTGAAGGGCATGGCTTCTTTCTGAGAGCTTTTGAGCTTCCTAAACCTGAACTGCAGAGATAGACTTTCCACTGTGCTGGGCCCAAACCTACCTCCACCCCACCCCACCCCACCCCACGAGGTCAGGCCCCCTTTAAAGGAGCATTCCCCTGTGGGCCGCTCACCACCCAAAGGAAAGGCAAGGGCAGGAATTGGGTTCTGCATGCCCAGCTTGTCCTTCCAGATCCATCAATTACATATGTCAGGGGTCAGCAGACTAGCGCCATGGGCCAACCGCAGGCCTCCACCTGTTTTTGTAAATAAAGTTTTATCGGAACACAGCCACGCCCATTTGTTTACACGTTGCCTTTGACTGTTTTCTACAATGGCAGAGGTAGAGTAACTGTGACGGAGACCCTCTGGCCTACAAAGCTGAAAATCTTTACTCCCTGGCCCCTTACAGGAAAGCTTGCTGGCCCCTGCTGAGTACTTCTTTTCCCACGGAAGAGGTGGTGAGAGAGAGAAGAGAGGCCAGGAGTGTTAGAAGAGTAGAGCTCCCTGTAGAAGCGTCCGAAGTGGGGGACGAGGTCATTAAGGTTTAGTAGCTCTTGCTTTCTGAACTATACTTGACCTCCAGGGACCCTTCCAGTTCTCACAATGTGGTTGGAAAGAACTGAGGAGGCAGGGGCTGCTGGAGGTCCTGGAATAGTGCGGTCAGAGTTTCTCCATGTTGGCGCTCTTGACATTTGGGAAGGATCATTCTCTGTCATGGGGGTCGTCCTGGGCACCGTGGGATGTTCAGCAGCATCCCTGGCCTCTACCTTCTGGATGCCCATAGCTGCAGTCCCCACCCCCAGTCGTGACAACCAAAATGTCTCTAGACAGGAGGGGGTGTAGCTCAGCAGTTGAGTGCCTGCTTCACGTACAAAAGGTCCCTCCTAAAAAAAAAAAGTCTCCAGACATTGTCGAATGCTCCCAGGGGGCGGGGGGTGGAATCACCCCTGACTGAGAATCACTGTTGTAGGAGATGGAACCGAGTCTTAGTGGACTGGCCTGAACATGCCACGTTCTAGAGAAGGAGAAACACAGGTCTTCAGCTTGCCTGGCGCTTTAATCCTCCCTCTTACGCCAGCCGGTGTCTCCATCCCTTTCTCCCCGACACAGCCAGGGACCCCTAGTTGCTGTTTAGGCACCCACCACCTAATTACATTCCAGTCTTGGAATATGGGATGCCACTCAGGATCCAAAGATGGCACCGCCGCTCTCCCCACCGCCTCCCCCTGGGAATGCCAGGGAGCTTTCCACTTATTTTTGCTCTGTCCTCCCACGCGAAGAGAGGCTGCTTGTGGGCCCTCCCTTCCTATTTTTGTCTCCTCATCTCGCCCAGATCCTTTTAGGAGGTGTTTCATCAGCTCTTCCGTCAGGAGCACCCACTTCCTGGCTCCACTGGCGGGGCAGGCATCTAATGGCAGTGCTTTCCTTGGCCCACTCTCCCCTGGGGGTTCCAGAACCTGCCTGCTTCAGTTCCTAAGGGGTCTTCCCGCCCCTGGGCAGGATCAGCACCTGCCAGGTCTCCAGAAAACCCTCCAGGAATCCGGCTCCATCAAGCTTCTCCTGCCCAGGCCTCTTCTCTAGGCCAACAGGCCCTGGCAGCTCTCCATGCAGATACTCCGCTGGCAGCAGCTCCCAGTCCAGCCCCCTCTCCTCCATCCCCTGAGGACTTTCACCTCCCCTCTCTTTCTCTTCTCACCTGGGCTTCCGAGCTGAGCACTTAGTACCTGCTGGGCCCAAGTCTAAGCACTGGCTTGCAAAAGTGCTTTCAAGCCCTGCAGCAACCTTGAGCTTTCTTGTTCCCACGCTGTCAACCAGACCCGTTGAACATCTCTTAGCCCCAGTGTCCTCACCTGGAAAGAGAGGGCTGGAATAGGACATTTGTTTCCAGAAAAACTCTCAAAATTGTTTCAGTTTTTTAAGAAATGGCATTATAGGTTTTAATTATTAAAAATCATAACTGGGAGTAGATGTGGCTCAGCCAGTTGGGTGCCTGCCTACCACAGGGGAGGTCCTGGGTCCGGGTCCTGGTGCCTCATGAAGGAGGACGAGCAGATGCCACCCCCACTGCAACGAGCTAGATGCCACCCCTGCCACAATGAGCAGATGCCACAAGCCAGCAGGCGCCAATGTGGCTCAGATTTTGTGCACTCCCCTCTCATGTGGGAGGTCCTGGGTTTGGTTCCCAGTGCCTCCTGGAGAAGACAAGCAATGAGCAGACAAATGAGAGAACCATCTGGGGGAGGGGGGGATAAATAAAGTAAATAAATCTTTTTTTTTTTTTTAAATCATACCTACTTTCTGGGGGAAAAAAATACAAGAACCCAAAAAAGTATTGCAAAGAAAATCTCGTCTGTAGCCCATCACCCACAGAAAGCCTTTAGGTATATCCTTTCCAGATGAATTAAGGTGCTATTTATTTAAAGTAAGCTTTATTGCTGAAATGAAGCCTGAATGCAAGAAAAGTGCGCTGCTCCTGGGTGTCCAGCTCAAAGAAGTGTCTCCAACGGAACCACCCGTCTTCTAGCAAGACATAGAGCATGGCTGTCACACCAGAAGCGCCCCCTCGCCAGCTTCCAGTCCCATCCTCCATGCCCAGCGATTGATGTATCGTTGTTTTTACTTCCAACACCGTGGGTTCATTTTGCCTGTTTTTGTGCTTCATATTAATGGGATCATGCAGCATGTATTCTTTTATATCCAATTTATTTCTCTTAATGTCAGGTTGTTGAGATGCAGCCATTTTATTGAACGTAAAACTATTATTTGATTCTAGTTCCTATGTAGTATTCCATTCTATAAATAGACAATTTCTATGTGCATTCTTTTGTTGACAGATGTTTGATTTGTTTCTAGTTATTTGCTATTGCAAAAGGTGCTGTTATAAATGGGTTTTGCACATGACTTTTGGTGAATGAATGAACACATTTCTGTTGGGTAAATACCCAGGATTCGAATCACTGAGTCAGAAGGTGTGGACATGTTCCAGTTCAGTAGACACTGCCAAACAGCTTTCCCAGTGGTCGGACCAGTTTGTACCCCACCAGCAGTGTAGGAGAGTGCCAGTGGCTCCGTATGCCAACACTTGGTATTGTCAGACGCTTTAGCGTTAGCCATGTTGGTGACTTTGGGGTATAAAATTCAAGAGGCCCATAAATGTGGGGAAAAAAACTACACTTTTATTTTCACTTACTTGCATCTGAAATTTAGTATTTGCTTCTATTACGATCATAGGCCACAAACCATACTATGTTAATATATTCTCTGACTTTATCCCCCCTAAAAATCACCAATATTTTAATATGCCATTACAATTGTTGCAGCTATCACGAGATAAAATATTTTCACTCCTTCTTTGAAATTACCAGACTCTTCTTCTAGATCTTGCTTTTAATAAGTTAATTTAAAAAGGATACATTACTGTATTCCAAATTCTTTTACTATTTCGATAACTATATTTCAAATTAATTGATTTTTAAAAGAACCGACTACAAATATTCTCACTGTCCTGATTTTGTGGTAATCAGGGTAGGCTAAACATTCGCTATATTAGAAACCATGCATGTGTCCCCAGACCTAGTTTTTCTCCCTAGGTCTGGTTTTTAGAATGCTGGTGATAAACTAAGCCTGATTTATTATATGACCATCCTGTATGAGAAAAGACTGTAACTTTGGGTATCTTTGGTCAACTTTAAGAGATATAACAGGCGGACAGATGTGGCTTGGGTGGTTGGGTGTCCGTCTCCCATGTGGAGGGACCTGGGTTTGATCCCTGGGACCTCCCGGTAAAAAGAAAAAAAAGAAATATATAGAAGGCGTGCAGGCTGTCAGGCCCCGTGTGCGGGTGCACCATCAGGCCCCTGCAAGCGGGTGAGCCCCCCAGGCCCCGTGCATGGGTGCACCGTCAGGCCCCATGAGCCACACAGCAAGATGATGACATAACAGGAGAGTGACAAAAGGGAGAGCCAAGATGAAACACACTGAAAAACCAGGAATTAAGGGCAGTAGGGTACCTCTTCACACATCGGAGATTCCAAGGATTGAATCCCAGTGAACACAGGAAGGAGAAAGATGAGAAGGGAGGGCAGGAAACAGACACAGAGAGTTGCCCAGAGAATGGACACAAAAACAGCAAAAACGGGGGGCAGTAAAAATGGATAAAAATAAATAAATAAATAAATAAATCCTTTTAAAAAACAAGTATGGGGAAGTAAGATACGGACTATAGTTAGTAGTAATACTTTGACGATGCTCTTTCATAATTTGTTAACAAATGTTTCACAACAATGCAGGGTATTTGTGGTGGGGTGATGTGTGGGAGCCCTGTATGATGATATGCATGTTTGTTTTGTACGTTCACAATGTTTACTGAACACTTATTGTTTATGTATGTTCATGTATGAATGATATACTTCAATAAATTGTTTAAAAAATAAAATTAAAAAAATAAAGTAAATAAAAAGAACCCAGCTGCTAATAGGAAAAGATGTCCAGGTTTTTCCAGGGCACCCCAGCAATGGTCCATTTTTGCTCAGTGTGGTATCTCTTAGACGCAAAAAAATGCAGTCCCCTGGCCAACTTGCTGCTAGGACATGGATAAAGCATCAACCTGTGTTTCATCAACTGAGTGACTGCAGGGATCATGTTGTCATAATGAACACAAGGCACATGGCATTTTCTGGAAACAAATGAGAACAAAGTATCATCCTCACATACTGGCTGCCCAGGTGGATTTAAACAAGTAACAGCAGACTCCAGTGGTAATTGTCAAACTCCCTGCTTGCTGTATGCTGCCCAAAAATCTTCCCAGAAGAACTCTCATGCAGAGATTGCATCTTTTTCCAGATGAGGATATTCCAGAAGATTCTCTTAAGAATGTAATGGAAGAGCTTCCTCAACCACAAAAAGCACCCAGCTGTCTAGATGACCACGCACAAATAGAAAGAGGCCTTCCCAAGCCTGTGGCCTCCACCTGGAGAGGATCGGCTGCAGGAGAAGGCACATCGCAGGAGTTAATGAGATGATTGAAACTCTGAGGAGTTTCTGTCCCACAGGACAGAGTGAAACAACTGCTCCATTTTAACAACTGTTAACACCTGTTCCAGGTGCTGAACGTGATTGTCCTTCTATAGAAAATTGCAAAATACATTGATAGAATTGTTTTACATGTATTCCAATTTGAATGCTATAAATGATGATAAGAATAACAATGTTTACTTGGTTAACTAAAAAAAAAAACACTAACTGATTTTCTCTGTATTCCTTTGATCTTACGCGTTTTGAGACACTTCACTTGGCGGCCAGGGGGCTCCGGGGCACAGGGGTGGTGCTGTGCGGGTGCCTTGGGCCCACGACGGCTCAGTGAGCCCCGCTGGGGAAGGCTGAGGGGGTTGGCTGCCCGTCCTCACCGGGCCCCCTGCTCCTCCCGGCAGCTTTCTTCGGGAAGTACCTCAATGAGTACAATGGCTCCTACGTGCCGCCTGGCTGGAAGGAGTGGGTCGGACTCCTGAAAAACTCCCGCTTTTACAACTACACGCTCTGCCGGAACGGGGTGAAGGAGAAGCACGGCTTCCACTACTCCCAGGTAAGTTCCTGGGGAGAGGCGGTGTCGCCCCGAAGCGCCACCCTGGAGCTAGAATGCCCGGGTTTGGGTGCTAACTGAAGCGTACTTAAGTGGGTGGTCCCGAGCCCCTTACTTAGACTCTCTGCTGCTCCATTTTTCACCTCCCAAATAATCGTCTCTCTCTCTGAGGGATTTGTTTTTGAACACTTGGCAGAAGCAGCACATTCCTGAGAAACGTGCACATCTGTCAAGTGTACAGTTCAGCGAATCTCCACAAACTGACCCCCACGCGCCCCTCGCGCCTCCTGCCGGCAGCCTCCCCTCCAGCGAGGATAACCCCCTTCAGACCCCTGACGCTACAGAGCAACTGTCTGGTTCCAGCTTCATGTGCACGTGGCCCGGTCCAGGCTTTTTGGCATCTGGCTTCTGTTGCTTACCGTTAGGAGAGCCGTCCCCGTCGTGATGTGTGGCTGGAGGGCCTTCGTCTTTCTGCGGAGCTTTCCATTGCGTGGCTGCACCACAGTTTATTTCTTCACTCTGTTGCCGGGCATTTGAGTATTTCTGGTTTGGGGCTATTACAAAGACTGCTGCTTAGAGCAGTCTCGTACTTGTCTCGTCTTTTTTTTTTTTTTAACTGGAATTAATCATTTTATTTTTCTTTTTATTTGTTTATTTATTTTAAGATACTCAGATTACATAAATGTTACACAAAAATATAGGGATTCCCATACGCCCCACCTCCCACACCTCCCACACCCTCCCACATAAACATCCTTCATTAGTGTGGCACATTCATTGCAATTGACTTTTTTTTTTTAAGATTAATTAATTTATTTCTCCCCACCCCCTCGTTGTTTGCACTTGCTGTGTTTGTTTGTCTTCCTTGTTTCTTTACGAGGCACCAGGAGCCGAACCCGGGACCTCTGATGTGGGAGGGAGGCTCCTAATCGCTTGAGCCACCTCTACTCCCTTGTCTTTTCTCTTATATTTATTCCTCAGAGTGGAATTGCTGGGACGTAGGCAATGGGCATGTTCCGCTTTAGCGGATGCTCAGGTGGTTGCTTCCTGCTGCATAGTTTTTCTATCTCTAATTGAGGCTTAACTGACAGATAAGAAAGTGCCCAGATCTGACAGGGATGGCTGGATGCATTTTCACATGTGCACCTGGGTACCACCACCCAGATTGAGATAGAGAAAAGGTGCAGCCTCCAGAAGTTTCCCTCATGCCCCTTTCCTGTCAAAATCCTCACCCAGAGGGAACCTCTGCTCCGATTTCTGTCACCATGGATTGGTTTGCCTGCTCTTGAATGTCACATGAACACCACAGTGTGTGCTCTGTCGTATCTGGTCTCCGTCACTCAACATAATGGCTGTGGGATCCATCTGTGTTGTTGCATGTATCGTCAGTTTGTATGTTTTTATCACTGTGTCATATTCCATCATATAAATGGACAACAACGTATTTCTATATTCAACAACTGATGGACATTTTGATTGTCTCCAGTTTGGGTCTATTATGAATTAAGCTGCAGTGAACATCCATCTGCTTGGCTTTTGGTGGACATATGCACCTATTTCTCTTGGTTATATACCTAGCGATAGAATCGCTGGGACAGAGGCTAGGCATACGTTGATGGATACTGCCAAATTGTTTTCCAAAGTGTTGGAACCAGTTTATACTCCAAGTCAGAAATGTATGGGGGTTCCAGTTGCTCCATATTCCACATCAACTCTTAGTATTGTCTTTATTATTGTTGTTATTATCATTATTATTATTATTATTACAGCCATTCTCCTGGGGTTGTAGTGGTATTTCACTGTGGTTTTACCTCAAAGGTTTTTGAGGATCATGTGAGTTAATTCATGTAGAGCATTAGAAGACCCCTTGCAAATAGTAAGTACTCCATGTGCATTAGCTTCGGTCAGGTCTCAGAAAACTTTCTATATAGGGCCAGGTAATAAATATTTTAGGCTTTATGAGCCATATGGTCTCTGTCCCAACTATTCAACTCTACTGTTATAGCATCAAAGCAGCCAGAGATAATACATAAAAGACTAAGCATGGCTAGTGTTCCAATAAAGCTAATTACAGAAGGAGGCAGCAAGCCAGATTTGGCCCACAGCTTGGAGTTTGCCAACCCCTGGCTTAGACTGTGAGGAGGAGGAGAGACTGTAAGTGATGTTTCATCCAAACTTTCCAGAAAAAAAAAAATCTGGAGACTAACAAATATCTAAATTCCCCTCTTGAATCCTCAGAGTCAGCCCTAATGTCCCCCCATAGCTGATGGAGCATTTCTCAGACTGTCGGATGCATCCCCCTCTCTCTCCATTCCCACTGCCACAAACCCAGGGTCTGGGTTGTTGTGATTATTCCTTGAGGCCCACCCTCCCCAGTTCACAGGCCCCTATGCAGGAGTCACCAGGGGACAGGAAGCCACACCAGCAGGGTGATAAGCTGAGCATGGTGGTGGGGACTGCGGAGAAAGTGCCTGTGGAAAAGAGGGCCACAAACACTCACATCAGGCCTGTCATTCCCACAGAGAAAGGTGAGCCCCAGATGGCCAGGGTTTCTGATTTGTTAACAGCAGCACAAATGTGGATTTTTTTTTTTCTCTGAAATCTCCTTGTTTTTAAATGTTGGCAACTAATTCAGACTTTTCTAAAATCCTGCATGAGCCAAACATATCTGAAAGCCAGGCCTGGCCCACGGGGCTGCAACCTTTGCAGCCCATTGCATTGTTGTTCTGCCCACCGCCCTCCAGGGAGTTTGCAGAGAGTTTCACACTCTGGGTCAGCAGCCTCGGGGTCAGAGCCCACCCTGACATGTATTACATGACCTTGGCTATGTTACCTACTCTTAAGAGCCTTGATACCCAAATCTGGAAAGTGGGCACAGCCATGCATACTTAATAGTATGTACTTCTGTTTATTGAGTACCTCCCACACTCTACCCCATGCTTATATGTACGCCTAGTCTTCACAACAATTGTTTGAGGTGAGTGGACTAGTCAAATTATAGTACATTATGCATTCAATCGTGCATTTAACAAATATTTATTAAAAGCCTGCTATGTGCCAGGCACTGCGCCAGACTCTGAGTATCCAAGGTGAGCAAAAGCAAGCCCAGGCTGTCCTCGGGGAGCTCACAGTCTGGCGCGTGAAAGTGTTTCACAAACTATGAATTGATGTGCCCTCGCCACAGTGAAGAAATATGCGTGCACACACACACACACACACACACACACATGCATGCATCAGCTCTGTCTCCTATTTCAGACATATGAACTATTTCAGCAAGACGAGCATTGTCAATTATTACAGCCATCTCGGTCTTTACTAGTGCTCTCCTGCCCTGAATGTATCCAAGTCTTGTCCATATTCTCTTCCAGGAAGCCTCCCCACATGATCCTAAACTATAGGGTTTATCCTTTCTTGAATAAGTCTGGGCTCTCAGTTATTTGTGAACACAAACTCAATTCATAATGGCTTAATTGTAGAGGAAACATATCAGCCCATTTAATGGAAAATCCAGCAGTAACGACTTCTAGCATGGCTGGATCTAGGGGCTCAAACAAAGTCTTCCAGAGCTGCTTTCAATTTGCTCTTGGCTCTGTTTTCTTCTGCTGGGCCCCCTTCACATACTCTCCCCTCCAGATAGCAATATGGCTGCCCTTACTTCCTCTCAGCTTCCTACCAGGAAGCAATCTCAGAGTCTCTTTCCCAGGATTCCCAGCAAGGCTCATTGCATCTAATTGGCTCTGGACCAGTCACATGTCTGTCCCTGAACCAGTCAGAGTGGCTAGGTGAATGCAGTGTTTTGATTGGCTGTAGGTTACATGCTTTACCCTTAACCAGGGTTGGGGGTAGAGGGACTCTGCCCTGGGAACACTGGCTGATTCCCAAATAAAAACAGAGAGTTTCCACTGGAAGATGGGTGATTAGATGCTCAGCAGCCAAAAACACCCTATCCCACTCCCCTTCTGGAAGTACCAACACATTTGGGCATCCTCCTACCTTTGACAGGTGGTCACAGCTTCCTTGACCTCCTAAGTGAATCAATTCAAAAGTCCTGGTGAGGGAATTTAGTGGCCCTGTTGGATTCCTTGGAAAGAAAAATTGCAGCTTCTTGGAGCCAGACAGTTTCCCACTTTTTTTTGCCTCAGTGTCAGCAAATTCGACAAATACCACTCTCTCCTTTTTAAAATCCCTTGCCGTGCCCTTGCCTTGTGTCACAGCCATGCCGTAACCAAGTTATCCAGAGGTACTCTGGGTCCTCTCAGGGCCGAGGATGGGGGCATAGAATGTTGTCTGTGCCAGCAGAAAACAGGGCGAGACAGCAGTCTCCCCTGTGACAGAGCTGGGAGGACCTGGGAACCCCAGTCCCAGGGGGCCTGGGAACAGGGGCATTTGAACAGCAGGATGGGAGGGTTCCCCTCTGGAATCAGAGCTGGCTTAGGTCCAGGCATCAGATCCAGCTGAGGATAGCAGTGGGTGGCACGGAGCCAGAGTACCCGGAGGAAGCAGGAGTGAACTCAGGGCGTCCAGCCGAGGCAGAGCCCAGGAGACCTGGGTGCCGGCCCCGTTGCTTTGGGTGGTAAGACACCCCTGCCAGAGCAGGACGTCACAGCCTCAGGGCCACATTGGGTGGCCAGGGTGGGAAGGAAGCAGCTGCCCTTCCCAAGCTCCCCCTGCAAAGGCCTTCTGAGGACACTGTCCCAAGTTACTAATCCCAAAGGTGGCAGATGCCCTGAGGGGATCCTGGTGGCAGGAGTGGAAGGAGAGGCAGGGGAGATGAGAAAAATCAAGTGCCTATGCAGAAGAAGGTTGGAGAAGGCAGGACAGTTAGCAGGAAGGGAAATGGGAATGACGTTTGCAACTAGTGGGAGAGCTGTTGGGAAATGATGAAATGTTGAGAAAATAATGGGAATGCACAACCAGTCCAGGGGGCAATCTGAGTTGGCAGCATCTGTAAACTTAAATGTACCACTGCCTTGGACCCAGTACTTTCACTTCTCTATCTTTATTCTGGAGAAAACCTCACTTGTGTGTAGGAGGCACACTGGCTGACCGGATGGCTGCAGCTTTGTTTGTTATTGAAAGAAATCAACAACCAGAAAGGCCCACTAATGTAGGAAATGACTAAATGACAACGAACACTTTAAATCCTCACAAGAGCCTTGAGAGGCTGGTACAGTTAAGCACCCCACACAGGGCTTCCGAAAACTAAATGCTCCTGCGTTACCCCTCCCAGTCTCATTCTTCTCCCTTCCTGCCCGTCCCCCCACCGAGGTAACCAATCGCCTGAGTTTGCTACTAATCATTCCCACATGTGCCTTTATTTTATTCCACATGCCCCAAACAGCATATTTTGTGTGTTTTCAGACTTTATATAAATGGTATCAGGGAGCCAGTGTAGCTCAGTGGTTGAGCACCAGCTTCCCACGTACGAGGTCCCGGGTTCAATCCCTGGGCCCAGTACCTACAAAATAAAGAAAAGAAAAAGAAAAGAAATGGTATCATATTGGACATATCCTTCGACAACTTGCTTTTCTCACCCAATATCATGTCTGTAGGATTCATCCACGTTGGTACATGTAGTTCAGTTTTTCCTTTTTCACTGCTGCATAATCCCATTGTATAAACAGACCACAATTTATTTGCTCTCTTCTAGAAATGGATGTTAATGGTGGCTTTTTAAAAATTTAAATCACAGCCAAATAGGCATAGAGTTCTAAAAATTGATAGTAAAGATGAGGTTTGTTGTGACGCAGAGTGCCTGTGCCACCTCCCCTGGCCGGAGGCAGCGAGTTTCGGGGTGCGGCTGCCCACGTCCGGCGCTCGCCCGCTCACTGCCCTTTCCGTCCCCATCGCCTCCAGGGACTGACTTGGATTCCTTTCAGGACGTGAGCCCCTCCTCTTTACCCATGAGAGCTGGGCGCCCTTTTTAGGTCCACTGCTAGTTAGTACCTTTGTCATTTTAAGCACTTTTCTAACACCTTTAAATCATGTTCATCAACTACAGCAGTAGTTCTTCATTTTATGTAAAAAGTGCAACCGCATAAGGTAATACAGAAGTTTTATATAGCAGATTCTACAGTAACCCCCTTAACTCTTTTTTCCCTTCCAAAATTAATTGTAAAAAATATTTGAAGAAAAGAGAACAACATACCAAAACTTATGGATACAGAGAAAGCAGGAAACTTTCAGCTCTAAATGCCCATATTTAAAAAGAAGAAACCAAATCAGTAGCCTATCCTCACGTGGGGAGAAACTAGAAAAAGAAGAGCAAGCCACACCCAAAGTGAGCAGAAGGAAGGAAATAATATAGAGTGGAGACGCGATAAATGAAATACAGAGCAGTGAAAAAAATCAGAGAAAATCAACAAAACCAAAAGTTGCTTCTTTTAAAGGTTTGCCAATTTCTTTGGTCTTTTCAGACAGATGAAAAAAGAGGGAAGATACAAATAAAAATATCAGAAATGAAAGGGGGACGTCACTGCCAACCTTACAGAACTAAAAAGGATTATAAGTAGGTATTATGAACAACTGTGTCCCAACAAATTAGACCCCTGGATGAGACGAACAAATTCCTAGACATACAAAAAAAAAATTCAAGGAAAAGTATATAAATTAACAAGTGACTTTCTCCTCTTCTCTCCCCTTATCTCAGTCCCCAGTTAACACTTTGATTTCTCTCCTTTCAGATTTTTCCTTGGGCCTCGAAAACGTGAGGTTAGAGATTTGCCTTCTGCCTCTGCTCCCCACCTCCCTCTCTCTCCCCTCCTTCCCCCCCTCCTCCCTCTCTCCCTCTCCCTCTCTCTTCCCCTTTCTCTCCCTCCCTCTCCCTTTCTCTCTCTCTCTCTCTCTCTCTCTCTCTCTCACACACACACACACACACAAACACACACACACATGAAATGAAAACAGACTCCTCCTGGGTTTCACTCTGTAGCTTGCTCTTCCCTCAAGAGTGTACCTTGGACAACTTGCTTTTGTGTCCCACTGCACCAGCAGCAGGACTCACCCTGAAAGAAGAACTAGGGGGAGACCTAGCCAGGCCTGCCCCAAACTGCCCCACAATGGGGCCAGTCGTGATTCCGAAGAAAGAGGCACTGAACGCCAGAGTGGTGAGTCCAGAAGCATCTATTAGAGGAACTGACAGTGAGACAGTGAGGAGTTCCCTCGAGTACGTCCGCACCTGTGGCACCTGCTCTGCAGATCACACATGGTTAGCACAAGGTGGTTACATGCCAGGGTCTTGAGTGCAAGTGCTGGGAAAACATCTGGGTATGTGCTCTTTTCGCAAAACAAATTGCTCTCGGGGTGGGCAGCGTTCAAGGTTATAGCAGCCAAAGCTTGATGTGCCCCCAGGGAGCTACGGGGAGGGTTGCCTGAGGAGGGGGCAGGGGTGAGGCCAGTCCTCAGTCATGGGGGATGCTGTGTGGATCACACAGTCCACCCCCTTGACTGCCCGTCCAACTTCACACCCACCCTCTTCCGCAAGGGTCCTGGGCCTTGTAAGACTGTTTTTAAGGGACGGTGGGGACAGACCCTGAACCAACAGTATATTTGAGGAAGCGGGTGTGGCTCAGTGGATAGAGCCCCCGTTTACCATATGGGAGGCCCGGGTTCGTGTCCCGAGGCCTCCTTGTGAGGGCATGCCGGCCTGAGCGGTGCGGTGGGCTGATGCAGCAACCTCACGGCAGGAAGCGGGTGTGACGCAATGGATAGCGCACCCGTTTACCATATGAGAGGCCCCGGGTTCGCTTCCCGGTCCCGGCGCCTCCTTGTGAGGGCAGGCCGGCTCGCACGGCACCGTGGGCTGATGCGGCAAGACCTCACAGCAAGGGGGAGATAAGCAGACACAGAGAAGACATGCAGCGAATGGACACAGCAGCACAAGCAACAACGGGGGGATAAATAAAATAAAATAAATAAATCTTTAAAAAAAAACAAAAAAACAGTATATTTGAGTGAAAAGAATTATTAGTCTAGTTTTCACAATTCCTAGAAGGCTCTGCAGCAGCATCTTTCACGAACTGCCCTGCCCTGCAAACCAAGCCTTCATTTGAGCCATCACCCACTTGACTTATGCATTGCAGTTGCCTTTGCAAGTAACCTAAGGACTTATTTACTTCAGCTTTTTGTATCTGGAATGCAGACAGAGCACTCAGTTTTTAATAAGGTGCATGCTTCCCCTTGTGCTGCAGAGAGATTTGGGGCCAGCGGTTTTGTAGCATTACCTTGCACATAACTGCAGTTTCTTTTTCTTTTTCTTTTTTTTTTTTTTTTTTTTTTTTGCAGTTTCTTGATTTAGTGTGGAGAGGCTGTGCTCAGTGTCACAGCCATGATTACAAACTTTTGGAAGGTTTCTACCTTAAGCATGATGTCAGTATCACCAAAGATCATGGAACCCACCAAGAGACCACAGCCCTGTCTTTCCAGATAGGCTCATTTGAAGGCACTGGCATTGTGTTTGAGATCCTAGAGCGCATCCAGGGAAAGCCAAGGGTACATCTCCCTATCCTCCAGAAGGTAGCCACAGCCCCGTGCTAGGAGAAATCCTGTAGATAGCAGTCACTGCTAGTTAGGACAATTGTGTAGGAGTACTTTTAGGATCCATATAGCCCAGATATCTACTAGCATTAATTGGCTTATAGTCTTTTGTGTGGTTTCTTTGTTCCCAACAGAAGGAGGGCATGATGAGGCCCCAGTGGTAGGAGTTAGCCAAACAAATCCATCCCATAAATGGGCATGGGACTTTGCACCTTCCCGATGACCTTTCTTTCTGAGACTTTGCTGGAAAAGGTTGGGTTGTGCCCCGGGGTGTTTAGCTCCACCCCTCCACCCCCCCACCCCCGCCATGAGCTGACAGCATTGCCTATAATGTCAGTGGTGTTCAAGGTTGACATTTCTTTTTGTTTTCAGGTCCAGCATTGGACCACCTCCCTGTCACAACCTTGAAGTGAATCACCCCACCAGGGGGCGCCCCCATGGCTGTTCAAAAGGCCTGAGGCTGCAAACCCAGCCGTTGGATTGGTTGTGTGAATCCCCCAGGTGGTGGGCCCAGGCTAAAAATGTATTTTTAGTGGTGCTGTAAGCATTAGCCTGAGCAGTTAGCCATAAGAGACAACGTAAGTTAGCAGCAAAAAGATAAGAACTTGTTCGGAGCACAGGTTGGGCTATTTCACCCTTCTGCTAAAATGAGACTAGTGCTGGTTTCTCTTCCAGCATGTGCCGCAGCAGGGACTCGCCCTGGCTGCTTCCCCCACACCTTTCGTCCCACCACAGGAGGGGCTTCCCCGTCGTGTGCCCTTCGGCATGGGACACCCACCTGCCCATTGCCACCATGTCTCTCTGGGTCCTCTCTCTTGCAGGAATGTCAGGGTTAGCCCTAGGGTGGCGGGGGCCTCCTGCCTTATTGGCAAATGGATCCCAGTCCATCCGTGGGTGCTGTCCACCGCAGACCCCAAGGTATTATTCAGGTACCTGGGGTGATGGGAGGAAGAGCTTGTAGTTCTATCCCAACTTGGGTGGCATTTAGCTCTGTTTCCATCCTTGCCTGCTTGGGCTAGGGCTGGCACTGCTAGGTTCCTATCAAAGGCTGGCTTACCTCCCTTCGTGGGTGCTTTAGTAAGGTTTCTGAGGGCATGTGGTAGGATTCCTGCACATCGTTTTCTAGCAGCCAAATCTTGGCATGTTTCCAGGGATTTATGGGGAGGGATGCTTGAGGAGGGGGCAGGACTGAGGTCCATCATTGATCAGGTAAGAAATACAGTGTGTGTATTTCCATGTCAGTAGCTACAGATCTACTGCCTTTTTATTGCCTATGTAGTGTTGCATACTAGGAAAGCAATCTAAGTTAATTAATCCTATTGCAATATGTTTTTGCTTTATAAACAATACTGCAGTAATCATCCTTGTGCCTTTGATATTGCATATGAGTGTCCCAATAGGAGTGTGTCTGTAGATGTTTGATTATATCAATAGTGTGTAAATGTTGTACAGTTGACTTTGGAGTAGAATCTTTTACACCTTTTTTCTGTCTAAAGTGATAGTATCTCTTCCTGAAAGTGGTGGTTTTGGAAAGAGCTGTTTTCCAGGTAGCAGAGGGTAAATTTCAAGAACTCATTACCTTCAAGAGACATTAGCAGCTCAAGACTTAGTAAGTTCAAGAAGGATTTAAGCAAATCTCAGCTGCTTGGCTGAGCTTTCAGGGCCCTCAGTTTCCAGCCGTTCATCTTTTCCTCCAGCTCTTCTCTCCTCCTGCCCAAACTCTAAGCCAGCTTCCCACTTTTCTGGAGACACCACGGCATGCCTTTGTTTGTGCTGCTCCTCCTGTCATCCCCGCATTTCACCTGCTGCCATTTTACCCTCTTTCCAAGGAGCCGGTTGCCAACCTGCCCTCTTTCTGTTCCTCGAACACGCCAAGCTCATCCCTGCCTCTGAGCCCTCGTGTGTGCTTTTCCTTCTGTCTGGGACTCCGTTCTTCTAGAACAGTGGTTCCTTTTTAACTTGCATAAAATACAGAGCTCCCGTACACCACCCTATTACTCACACCTTGCCTTAGTGTGGTACATTTGTTACAATTCATGAAAGGACTTTTTTATAATTGTACATATTCTTCACAATAGGGTTCACTTTTTGTGTTGTACATTCCTTTGGTTTTTTAAAATTTTTATTCTAGTAACATCTACAACCAAAAATATCCCTTTTAACCACATTCAAATATATATTTCAGTGCTCTTAATTAGGTTCACAATGTTGTGCTGCCATCACAACCACATACTACCAAAACTTTACATAGATCAGTGGTTCTTAATCCTGGCTGCACATTGGAATCACCTGGGAGTTTGTTTTTTGTTTTGTTTTTGTTTTGTTTTTAAAGGCTGTTGGGATTTTTATTGGGATTGTGTTGATTCTGTAAATCAATTTTGGTAGAAATGATATCTTAATAATATTTAGTTTTTCAATCCATGAACATGGAATGTCCTTCCATTTATTTAAGCCTTCTTCAGTTTCTTTTAGCAATGTTTTGTCGTTTTCCAAATACGGTCCTTTTTGTCCTTGGTTAAGTTTATTCCTAAATATTTGATTTTTTTTTTTTTTAAGGAGGTACCAGGGATTGAACCCAGGACCTCATACATGGGAAGCAGGTGCTCAAAAACTGAGCTGCATCCACTCCCCCCAGAAGATTTTAAAAAGTCCAATGCCCGGGCTAAACCACAGATTAACCAAATCAGACTCTCTGGGTTTGGGCCTAGAAACCAATCAAGCTTCCACCAGAGATTCTAGCAGGCAACCGAGGTTGAAAAACAGTTATCTGGATCTTTTCCTCATTCAGGTCTCAGCTCAAATATCACCTCCTCGGAGAGGCCCTCCCTGACTGTTCCCCTCACCCTGCTCCCAGTTATTCTTTGTTCCAGCTCCCTGTTGTATCCCTTCTTCTGTCACACCCTATAACTATCTTGTTTCTTTGACTACATGCTTGTCTGCTTACACCCCTTCCCCAGAATAGACACTCGAGGAAAACAGGGATGGACTCACCCTGCAACACAGAATCCCCAGGGCTTTAAAAAGACCTCAGGCGTAGGACTCAAAACTCAGGCATCCTGCCTGCAACATTCATCAGCTGTGTGACACTGGGCAATTCCCTCAACTTCTCTGGGCCTTAATTTCTGGTTCTGGCAAGCATGGATTATCATAGTACCTACCCTCTAGGATTAAGTACAAATTAAATGAGCTAATACAGTAAACACAGAACAGTTCCTGGCATACCATGAGCACCCAATAGTGTTAGCTACTATTATTTTAAATATTTATGACGAATGACGGGCAAGTTGCAAATCCTCCCCTGCCTTCCCAGGGTGCCCTCCCTGCTTTATTTTTCTCCTTTGCACTTAGCACCATTTGAATACGTATATTTTACTGCTTGTTTGTGTACTGTCCATCTGCACCCAGACTGTCAGCTCCCCGGAGGCAGGGATTGTTGTCTGTTTCATTCACTGCCTGGTGCCTGGCACTAGCAGGTCCTCCATATGAGTGCACATCTCCTCACACATTCTCCCTGCTTCTCCCCACCCCCAGGATTACCTTACCGACCTCATCACCAACGACAGCGTCAGCTTCTTCCGCACGTCCAAGAAGATGTACCCGCACCGGCCGGTCCTAATGGTCATCAGCCATGCAGCCCCCCACGGCCCCGAGGACTCGGCCCCCCAGTATTCACGTCTCTTCCCCAACGCGTCCCAGCACATGTAAGATTCGGAGCCCCGGGGGGGGGCAGAGCCGCTGTTAGCATGAAGGCAGGAGGGGGAGGCTTCAGTAACAGTAATGATGTAGCTGCTTCTCTCTAACCCTCCTGCTTTAAAGAACTCAAGAACACACTGCTTATCCATGGTGGATCCAGCCAGCCTGGCCCACAGACCAAAGCTTTTAACTTAAGGCCCACATCCCCCACCAAGAGTCCATGGACACAAACCGTTTTAGTATAAGAGATTTCCTTTGTAATCCTATGTATTTTTTTTTTTTTTTTCCACAAATCTAAAAACATTCTCCCAGGAGGGGTTCATAGCTTCACCAGACTACTGATATATTTGCTGGCATTACTGAGCTATTGGCTATGTGGCAGGCTCTACATAAGCCCTTTATATGGCATCAAATCCCTGAATACTCATAATACACCTTTGGTGTATTAGTTAGCTATTGCCGCATAACAAATTACCCCCAAAACTTGTCAGCTTAAAACAACAAATATTTATTATCTCACAGTTTCTTCAAGTGGCTTGGCTGGGAGTTCTGGCTCAGAATCTCCCAAGGTGGCAATCAAGGTGTCCACCTGGCTGCTGTCATCTGAGACCTGAATGGGGCTTCCTTGCGTGGCTGTTTCTCACCATGGCATCCTCACAACATAGTAGCTGGCTTCCCCCAGAGCAAATGATCTGAGAGGGAGAGGTCAAGATGGAATCCGCAGTCTTTTATACTAATCGCGGAGTTGATATCCATCTGGGAGGCCAACCCGCCTACATTGTGGGGAGGGATCACCCAAGGGTGTGAATACCAGGAGACAGGATCCCTGGGGACCATCATGGAGGCTTCCTGTCACACGTGGTGTTCCCATTTTACAGATGAGGAAACAGCAAGTTGAGGTTAACTTACATAAAGTCACCCAGCTGATAAATGGCTGAACCAGTATTCAAATCCAGCCTCCCACCCCCACCCAAGCCTCTTGTCTCTCTGCTCACCCCTCCAGGCCTCCACAATCCAGCTGGCTAGTAAATCATTCTAGAAAGTTCTTCCACATTTGCCTGCCTCATGCCACCTCCCATCACTTACCAATTAGCAGTAAGAGACCCAACTACTCATCAGCCCTTGCTGTGACATTCCAGGGCAACAAGGACAGGGCAATTTGGAATTTGCCTGAATATTCAGGGAGTTTAATTTTCATCACAATCAGAATACATTGCCTTTCTCAGCCCTGTGGCTGTAATTACTTTTTGACAGCCCCCCGAAGTGGCTCAGCGAGGATAATGCTGTGTGTTAACCTTCTGATCCCTGGTCTTTGGGGAGGAGGATTGGACAAAAAATAATGAAATGCCCTCCAGGGCTGCACCGCTCACCCTGGGACGGCAGCAGTGCCTGTCTGAGCATCTAACCTGCCTGGCTCCTCCCTCCAAACCCCCCTCGTCCACTCGAGGGCACCAGCCTCCCCCAACACCCACACCCCATCCCTGCTAATGGGCTCTTCTTTGCGGGAGGGGTGGCTGATGCCTTCCTGTCTAAGGGAGAAGCCCCAGGTGTAGCTTGGCTGCGGCAGCATCTCCTGTAAAGAGTGCTGGCTTCACCCCGAGCAGCCCGGGTGTTTCATGATGAAATTGTTTGACATTGCCTGCTCATTTATTTTCTCTTTGAAATGAAAATTACAGAAATTGAAAATGAGCAACGCCTGCTATTACTTACCCAGACAATCCGCCTTCGCCTTATTTGGGGGTGTGTTTTGAAGGCTCTTATCTCTGGGGTATAATCATTTCCAAAAAAAAAAAAAAAAAAATTCTGCAGCTAGGATGTTTAACTATGACCGTCAAGGAGGGTGAAGAGGGGTCAGAGCAGAGCATGTCGGATCTGAGTCCGGATCTTTCTATCAGGATTCTCTGCTCAGATCTCGCTCACCCACATCAAGCCAGCCTTTTGCCCTGTTCTCTTTGGGGCAGGCCTTGTGGATTCTGGCAAATGCTGCTTGATGCTGGTATCGTCCTCTTTCCACTCCACCCTGCCCAGAGCCCCTCATTCACCAGCTCCTGGCCCCTCCACACACACAGTCACATATACACAGACAGAAACACAGAGACACCACACACACAAATACACACAGTCATGGACACACACCCACACACAGACACACCCACAAGCACACACAGACATGGACATGCACACAAACATACACAGACATGGACACACCCACAAGCACACACAGACATGTACACATACACATGGACTCACAGACGTGCAGATGCACGGACACAGAGACACATGCAAACACACACAGACACACACAAACACAGGGACATGTACATGCAGATACACACATGCTGAGATGCAGACACCTACACATAGACACACAAAGGCCCATACACAAACACATACTTTCAGATACACACAAACACACGCAGACACAAACACCCAGACATATACAAAGACACACAAGCAAGCACACATGGACACATAGCCCCTCATCAGCCAGCAGAGCTGCTTTTAGCTGCCCCAGAGCCAGGCGGGGTTGGCAGCCATGGGGAGGTGGGTGTCGGGCTCCTGCTGACCTCCAGGCACCCGGTGCAAGGGGGGCTGAGGACTGGGCACTCTCCCACTGGCCATCCAGCCAAAGGGAAGGGGGTGTTCTCCTTTAGACCCCTTTGTGAAGACACCAGACGGTCCTCAGGCTCTCGAGGGCTCTGTTCCGCCGGCAGCTGGGTTCTCGTGAAAATGCTGACACCCCCCGGGGAGAGCCCGGCCCCTCCGGGGTCTCCAGCCAGCCAGCACCTGCCCTAGCAAGAGCCCAGGCTCCGCATCCGTCTAGCCTCAAAATCCTTCTCCAAAAGAGGAACCTCAGAGAGAGCCTTAAAAACCATTCCACAGCCATAGAGTCTTGACAGAACCAGCCCCCACCCCCCCTCAGTTCTCCAGGCCAGACTCCAGCGTCACTTCTAATAGATTTGGTGGATGATTGCTAAAAATTGCATCCTGGAATCCAGGCCCTTGGGCCTGCGGGAGCAATTTTTTCCCACACGGCGGAGAGCTGTAAGAGCGTCTTTGTCGCTGCCCTGCCCCCAGCAGCCCCCTTTCAATTCCTCAGTGCGTGGGGGGGCTGCGAGGGGGATGTGGGCTTGTTCCTGGGAATGTTCTACAAGCGGGTCAGGCCCCAAGTGGCAAGGCCAGTCCACGGGAGAGAGCAGCATTCCCCAAAGGACGCCCTGGGCCCCGGGTTGGATTTAGCGGCAGGAGCCGACAGATCAGCCTGGAGCGCAGGAAGCAAAGTCCAGAAGGAGTCCTGGAGGCTGGTGATTGCCTCCCCCTACATAGCAACGGTCTCCATAACCGTCCAGATTCCGAAAGCGGCAGTGTCGTTATTTCTACCACAAGAACAGCTGGATAATCCAGAGGCCGCTAAGGCAGGCGAGAGGGAAGGGTGTTTCCTGACAAGGCCGGCTCCACCCTCCCCCTGGCCCCCCACAGCCCCTTCCCCCCATACCCATTTTGAAAAAGCTTTTGTCTCCAAGTTGTGGAAACTCAACCTTTATTTTCACTTTGGGAAGGAGACAGGGTAAGATTCGAGGGGAACGCGGCGCCTGGGCATCATTGAGTCAGTGCTGGGGCCGCCCGCATCTTGGAGGGTTCGAATAGAGCGCTTCCTGTCACGGTCTGCCCCACCCAGGATACCCCGCACACTGGTGGGGTTGGCGGTAGCTCAGGCCCCGGGGCCCAGCGAGGGCAGAGGGGACAGCAGCCATCCTGTGCTCTTGGTTTGACTGGATCTGAGTTTTGCCCCAGCACTTGTGGGTGTGAGGGCCCCACACAGGCCCCACAGTTCATGAGTGGTTGACTCTCAGCTCCTGGGCAAGTTAGTTCACCTCCCTGGGCCTCAGTCTCCTCATTTCTCACACAAGGAGAATAACAGCAACTCCTAGGACTTACATGTAAGACAAGCCCTTTGAACCATGCCCAGCTCAGGCTTGGCGATGTCAGAGGTTATCACTTACGTGTTCATTTATCGCTGGTAATAACATTTGACTCCACAGCTGAAGCCACGGAGTCCCGTAGTTCCACCATGGGCAAGTCCTTGAACGTCTCTAACCCTCAGTTTCCTCTTTGGTAAATGGAAGATTAAACCAGAACTGAAAGGGACCTTGTGACGATTAAATCCAAGGCCGCAGCACGTCTCATATGCACTCCTTCAAAATGTCATCTCACAGCTTTGGCCGTATATGTATCATTATTTACTTAATTTTAAGATCAACTTGCTTTTTCTTTTTAACCTAAACTTATTTAAAAAGGAATTTTTGTAGCCCTACCTTAATCACAAAAACAGGTAACTGAAAAAATAAGATGGGTACGAAGCAGAGCTATCAGTCATGGTTGGGTACTGGTGCCTGCTGTTGGCTCTGAACTTGAGCCTCTTGCCTTCTTTAAAAAGGGAGATGAGCAAATTCCAGAGGAAGACTAGCACCAGGCCGGGGTTTCCGCCCTGACGTAATGGGACGACTGGGAGCTGAGGGGGGGCGCCTTTCCCACCCAGTGGTGCCAGGTCATCCCCCGCCGCGGCGCCTGGCCTCCCGCTCTCGCCCCACCGCGGGGAGGAGCGGCCCCGGCGAGAGGCCGGGCGGGGGCTGAGGTGTGTGTCTGCCGCCAGCACGCCCAGCTACAACTACGCGCCCAACCCGGACAAGCACTGGATCATGCGCTACACGGGGCCCATGAAGCCCATCCACATGCAGTTCACCAACATGCTGCAGCGGAAGCGCCTGCAGACGCTCATGTCCGTGGACGACTCCATGGAGACGGTAGGCCCCGCCCCGCGCCCGCCTCCCGGGCGCAGGCCCCGCCCCCTGCTGTGTCCCCAAGCTGCCTCCCTGGGAGAGGAAACGGAGGGCGGGACCAAACCTCGGCCTTCCTGAAACTTCCATTCCAGATCTGGGCAGCCCTATAGGGTAGCCACGTGTGCCTGTTAACAGCTTTTTTGAGATATAGTTCAGATCCCGCACGGCTTACCCGTAGAATTTAATTTATTCTCGGTATGCAACCATCACCACAATCAATTTTATAACATTTTTATCACCCCAAAAAAGAAGCCCTGTACCCTTTAGCTGTCACCCCCAGATCCTCTCTTCTGGCCCCATCCGCCCAGCTCCTGGCAACCACTGATCTCCTTTTTGTCTCTATTGTCTCTTCTGGCCATTTCATAGAATCACTCACTCTGTGGTCTTTTGTGATTGGCTTCTTTCACTGAGTATAATATTTTCAAGGTCCATCCATGTTGTAGCAAGTATCAGTACTTCATTTTTTTATTGCTGAATACTATTCCACTGTATGGATAGACCACATTTTATTCATCCATGGTGAGTTAAATGAATTAAAATAATATTTAAAATTCAGTGCTTTGGTCGCACCAGCCGCGTTTCAAGGGCTCAGTCGCCACACGTGTCTGATGTCTACCATACTGGGCAGCACAGAGACAACCATTTCTGTCATTGCAGAAAGTTTTGGGCAGTGTTCTCTGCAGGCTCCTGCCATAGGCCACAGGCCAACTTCCTTTCCTTCCTTCCTCCCTTCCTTCCTTCCTCTATTCATTCATTCCTTCATTCATTCGTTCATTTCACAAGCATCTGTTGAGTGCCAGAGCATGTGGGATACAGCAGAGGACAAATGGAAAGCCCTACCCTAATGGAGCTGACTTTTAAACAAGGAGTAAACTGTCTGAGCCGATAGAAAGTGAGAAGTGTTGTGAAGGAAAGGGGGAGAGGGCACAAGGGGTGATGGGGGGCTGTGGCTGTAAATCCAGGCCTCACAGAGAAGGTGATGTTTGAGCGAATACCTATAGGAGCGGATGGAAGGGGCCTCATTCAGAGGTGGACAGGTGGCCCCCCGCCCCTGCCCTGCCCCCTCACCTCCCGGTCTCTGTTGCAGATTTACAACATGCTGGTCGAGACGGGCGAGCTGGACAACACATACATCGTGTACACGGCCGACCACGGATACCACATCGGCCAGTTTGGCCTGGTGAAAGGAAAGTCGATGCCGTACGAGTTTGACATCAGGGTCCCGTTCTACGTGAGGGGCCCCAACGTGGAGGCTGGCTCGCTGTAAGTGCATCACCCTATGGGGCCCAGGTCCCCAGGGAGGCCTCTGGGCCCAGCTAGGTGCTCCCATCAGGAAGTGGCAGGGGGCTTACACCATGCGGCCAAAACCCGAGTCGCTGCCTCGGGTAGCACGAGGCCTGGCCGGTGACACTCGGCCAGGAAGATGCGAGATGTGGTCAGATTCTGGTACATTCCATATCTTCTTTTGGGGAAGGAGAAGCCAGGAGCCATTAACACCTGTGAAAACAGATTGTTTGGGGGAAGGGGAGGAGTGGCGAGAGCCCAGGGAACCGGGCACACACGGGAACACCACTCTGCTCTCTGTGCTGGGCCAGGCAGCCGCGGGCTCTGGTGGTCAGAGTGGCCCCTGGCCCTGAGGGAAACCGGCTCCCCTCAGGTGCCTGCTCCAGGAGCACGTGGGCCACAGCCCTCAGCCGGCAGTTCTCCTCCAATTAACCTTCAAGGCGACACGTTATGGCAGCAGAAATGCTGCCTCTGGGGCAGGGGAGAGCCGAGAAAGGCGGTGATCGCTGGGTTGTGAAGACCTCCTCGGCTGGGTGCTCTGAAAAGCAGGTGGTCGGCGCTGAGAACCTGCGGCCTGGCTTCCAGGGGCCCAGATGCAGGAACACGCGGCACTCACAGCCTGCCGAAGAACCCCTCCTGGGAGGGCTCTGGTGGTGCGGAATTCTGGGCCCTGGTGGCCGGGGGGACCAGGGAAGCCAGCTGTGTGAGCTCTGGGCCCCGCTGGTCGCTCTTTCGCTGTTGACCTCATCAAATGGCTCCCAGTCTTTGGATCTCAGAGCGCCCTGTAGCAAGTTAGCATAGTAAGTGCACAGCCCCTGGAGGCTTACCGGGCAGGCCTAAGTCTTTTGCATCTGTGTGACATTTAAGCATCACAGCCTCCCTGGAAGGCCGATGCTGCTTGATACCTGAGGGGACAGAGGCACGGAGAGGCTAAGCTGCCTGAGGTCACAGCAAGTAAGGGAAGGAGCTGGGAGGCGAAGCCGGGGGTCTCCAGAAACAAGGGCCCTTCCAGCACGGGCACTGCAGGCCTGGTCAGCCTTGGTGTCTGTGGTCTGGGTCACAGGACCCCAAGCCACGCCCCAGGTGGACAAGAGAAAGAGAGGCTCCTTTGCAGGCAGAATGGGCCTCAGACCAGAGGGGCCCGTGAGAGATGAGAGGGACGCACCAGCTGGAGTAACTGAGAAGCTCGGGAGGGTCCTGGGAAGGTCCGGGGTGGGAGGAGGCTCGAAAGGTGGGAGCCCTTGTGTGTAGTAGTGGGCAGAAGAGCCAGCCAAGCAAGGCCAGGAGGGAAGAAGGGCAGGGTGTTGAGCCCAGGTGCCCAGAGGGCACCAAAGGTGAGGGGGTGAGCCGGAGTGGCAGAGTGCGGGGTCTGGGGTGCAGCTGCGTTGGAGCCACAGAGGGCGCTATCAAGGGTCTGGGCAGGAGGGTGACGTGATCGCAGCCCCTGGCCACCTCCATGCCCTCCAGCGGCCCCTCTCCCGGGCAAAGCCGGGGCGGCACAGCCCAAGTGCTGAGTCCCTGCTCCCTCGACCCCCCCAGGAATCCCCACATCGTCCTCAACATCGACCTGGCTCCCACCATCCTGGACATCGCAGGCCTAGACATCCCCTCGGATATGGATGGGAAGTCCATCCTCAAGCTGCTGGACACGGAGCAGCCAGTGAACCGGTGAGGAAGAGGAGCAGGGTGGGGGCTGGGGGCCAGGGGAGGGACGCCGGGCTCCTGGCCTGCGGGAACTCACGGCCACCCCGCAGGGGGTTCTGGGGTAACGTTATGTGAAACTTGAAATAATAACCAAACAGGAGCTGTCCCTGGCTGAGCATTTTTTGTGTGCCAGGCCCTGATCCAGGTATTTGCCGGGGATTATATCATTTTGATCTTTACAATAACCCAGTGAAATAGGCATTGTCATTATCTCCATTTTGCCAATTTGGAAATTGAATCCAAGAGCAGTTGAGTGACTTGCTGGAGGTCACACAGCAAGTCAGGACGTGGCTCTGGGCACTCGGATGCTAGACGGGAGGCTGTGCTCCTGACCGCCCTGCTGAGGGCCTTAGTGCCAGGCTGTGTGATGCAAACGGACAAGAGAACAGCCAAGGTGAGCAGGAAACAGACAGGTGGCCAAGGAAAGGACGGGGACGCGGCCACTAGTGTGGCCGCAGCGACATCTGGTGGCTGTCGCTGTAACTGCCCACCAGGCTGACGGCCCCAGGCGCTGTGGACCACTGTCCAGCTCTTGCACCTTCTGCAGCCCAGGTGCCTCCTGGGGGGCCTCTCAGAGGGCCCTAACCAGCGTTTCTGTCCACATCTGGCCGCCCTTTGCGGCACCACCCCCGCTTAGCTTCTTCCTTCTGACAGTGAGGCCCCCGGAGCTGCCAGAGTGTAAAACGGACATGTTTGGGGGATGGAGGGTGTGTGTTTGGGGGTCAGGACGCTGGGAGTCAGGGGGCAGGATGACGCTTCCTCTCTCAGCCTCAGAGTTCCCATCTGGGAAACAGCGTGGAGGCTCACGAAAAGCCCGTTTAAATTACACAAAGCCAACTATAAGGGATCAAAGGGGGAAAAGCCCCAAAACCCAATGTGCTTAACCTGAAGTCAGGACACTTACACGGTGCTGGACTGAGAAAGTGATCGCTTCCCACACCCGGGGGATGGCGGGGCTTCCCGGGAGACACGGAGGTGCCCACACAGCTGTGCGTGCAACAGAGCAGTGCTGACCCGGGTGGCCTGGGCCCCGCACGCCATTGGACCCAGATCTCCAGGGAAGACGCAGCTCTGCTCCGAGAAGTGTGTGTGTGAAAGCAGAGCCAGCGCCTCGGGGCCCATCCACCTGCCCACCGCCTGGGATGGGCCTGTGCTGCCAGTGGCACCATCACAGCCTCCGAAAGAACAGGGCAAGTGTGGGGCCCCCACGTGGATGAGAAGCTGGACGTGTGCTTTTTTCCCAGGTTCCACCTGAAAAAGAAGATGAGGGTCTGGCGGGACTCCTTCCTGGTGGAGAGAGGGTGAGTGCCCTGCCCCAGGGAGGCCTTCCCGGGCCGCCACCCCCACGGGCACCCCCACTGCCCAGCCCAGGAGGCTCCCGGCAGCCCCCCACCTCCACGGTGCGAGAGCTCCCGCCGCCAAGGGCGGGAGTGAAAACACTGCTCTAGAGACCCCAGCCGGGCTCAGGGTGTGTCCAGAGCACCCAGACACAGGAAGCCCGTTTGCTTGTTCTGATGGCTGGTACAGAGTTTACATCTGGAGGCCACACCCACTCTTCAGACATGTTTCGTCCAGTCTGGACATCGTCTTAACTGTTTTCATTATTGCCAGCCTGTACAATTTGGGAAGGTCCATATAAAATTTCAAAAGTCTCTTCATAAACCAGGAGAAGTGGTCAGCCTGGACCACATCCTCCACTGAGGAGTGAACCAGAGCTGAGCGGGGGCTGCCCCTCAGCAGGGCATGCCCCCACCCGGGCTCCCAGTCCCCACCTGCCCACCCCAGTCATGTGTGCCCCTGTCCCTGTGGGCATCTGAGGTCACAGATGACCTGGCTTGGAAGACAGAAACAAAGGGTGTGTGCCTTTGAGCCGAAAGGATGCTCTGCCAAGCCCTGCAGTGCAGAAGGAGCCGGAAAGACGCAGCCCAGCCTCAGACCACCCACCACCCACCCCCCGTCCCACGAGTCAGAGCCTCTGACGAGCAGGCTGCAGGGGTGTGGCCCAGGGGTCCAGGGCAGGAGGACTGGCCTCCCAGTCCTTGGTGCCGTGTGTTTCCTCCTGTCCCCAGTGACCCTCTCTGAGCCCCGAGCTGCTGGGGAGAGTAAGGTTAGGAGGCTTCGGTCCTCTGCACTCACGTACTAAGTATCTGCTGTGTGCCAAGAACATCCTAGGCACTGGAAATACAGCAGCAAACAAAACAGACCAAAGGCTGTTAAGTGATAGACGCAGACAAAAAACATCATAATTTGTAACGTATATAGCACATCAATAGTAATAAGTGCTCTGGAGAAAGACAAAGCAAGAAGGGGTTTGGGGAGTGACAAAGATGGGTGCATAGAGGGATTCCATTTCTACCTGAGGGGTCAAGGAGGGCCCCGTGGAGAAAGTGACATTTGCGCACAGACCTTGGAGAGGTGAGGAGAGCGTTGCAGCAGAGGCCCGGCCAGGGCTAAGGCCCGGCGATGGGAACAAGGGGGTGGGGGCGAGGCAGGGAGGCAGGAGCTGGCTGAGGAAGGCCTGGTGCTGGGGGAGATGGAGTCCACCAGGAGCATAACGAACAAGAGTCACGGGTGCGCCGTACGCGGTCCTGGGTCCCCTGGCTACAGGTGTCGAGCAAGGGTGGCGACAGGGAGAGCGGTCAGGAGGCTCCTGCAACAGTCCACGCGGGCCATGGTGGGCCGGGTGGGCCGGGTGGTAGCTGTGAATGTGGTGCAAAAGGTCAGGTTCTGGGTAGGTTTTGAGGGAAGGATTTGCTGACAGAGGGATTGTTGGGGAGAGGGGGAGAGAAAGATGGTGGCAACTTTTTGGCAACTGAAAGAATGGAATTGCCATTCACTGAGGAGGGACGCCTTGAGGGTGCAGGGGTAGGGATGGGGGAGTAGGGGAAGAACTTAGTTCTAGACGCCTAGAACTTTCTTGAGTCTTCCAGGTAGGGACAGGAAGTAAGCCGTTGGAGGTGTGAGCTCAGGATTCGGAAGTTGGAAGGGGGCGAGTTGCAGGGCAGAGCTGGGGTTTGGCCATGAGGCTGGATGGGCTCCTCGTGGCGAGTTTCATGGGGTTCCGAGGTCTGCTGCTGAGCCCCCTGGAGTGTCAGAGCACCGGAGGGAGGCATTCGGCGGAGACTGGGACCCTCAGCATGAGGCCAGCCCTGTGTCTCCCTCCGCTCGCTGCCCCACAGCAAGCTGCTCCACAAAAGGGACAATGACAAGGTGGATGCCCAGGAGGAGAACTTCCTGCCCAAGTACCAGCGCGTGAAAGACCTGTGTCAGCGTGCCGAATACCAGACCGCCTGTGAGCAGCTGGGCCAGGTGAGGAAGCCCTGGGGCAGGTGAGGATACCTGGGGGCAGGTGAGGAGGACAGGCTGGTGCCCCAGGGCAGAGATGGTTCCCCTCCCACCGTCCCTTCCCTTCCAGGCCCCCCCCCCCCATTCAAAGCACAGCCCAGGACCACTCCTCGGCCCTGGTTGATGAGTTAAGCTGGCAAAGTTGGGGTCTCCCCAAGTGTCGAACGTTGCTAGTTGCTCATGGGTGACACCCAAGGTGACGTCAGCTGGTCCACAGTGTCGTTCAGAGTCAGCTCCCTTTGCATCCTAATGAAGTCAGGGGCAAGGTCTCGTGTGGGTGCCCCCGTGTGTTTAGCTCCTCTGGAGTCCTGCCTATCCCTTGTTAACCAGGACACAGCAGGCCTCTGGCTGTGGAAATACTGCGCTCTTTCCACTGCTTTTGCTTTTGCAGCACCCTCCTTGTGGCTGATTTTCCATTTATAGGAGAAATAGGAAATTGCCTTTTTAAAGAAAGAAATGTAAGTTTTTAAGAAGTGAATTGATTTCAAGAGAAATCAGGAACTAATAATCCAGGTAGTATTAAAAGAAACCGGAAATCGTGACTGATGTTTAGACCTTGACTAGGCTTCTCCGAGGTGGGCTTTGGAGAAGAGCGGAAAGCGGGCAGGAGCCAGTAAAGAGGGCCAGCAGCGGGAGGCGGGCTCGGGGGGCGGCGGGAGGCGGGCTCGGGGGGCGCGGAGAGCCGGGGCGGGCAGGTGGAGGGCCGCACGTGGCCCACAGGATGTGATCGGGTTGTCCCTTCCTTAGTTGAACGCTGGGACTCTGAGCTCTTCCGCAGCGGCTCGGGCGTGCCCGTTTCACCAAGAAGAAAAAGCAAAGCCCTTCCTCATTCATAGGCCCACAGGCTGCAGAGGTCGTGCGGGGAGTTGGCTGGGTGGCTTCTGGCTCCGCCGTGTTGCTGGGCAGAGTTAGCAGAGGCCTGTCCGGGGCTGTGGCCGCGCCTGGCCCCCAGTGCTTGTCACTCTTCCTGTTTCCGTCCCTGCGGAAGGCACCTTGTTGGAGAAGAAACCAGCGTGTGCTGCAGAGCGAGAGCTTCAGGTGACACTCGTCGTCCAGGCCACAGGCTACAGCCTCGAGTAGCCTGGACAGGAGCCCGTGCCCTCATGGGGCCGATGTTCAAGTTCAGGGTTTGTACGAGATCCCGGAAGTGGTTCCGATTTTAGTTCTGACTTTAAAGGAGTGAGATGACGAGACCAGGGCGCTTGTCCCACAGGCATGTTGTCGAAGCTCTCTCTGGTGCTTTTGAACATTTCTCCCCATCGCCCTCTTGGTGGGGAGGGAGGAGCACAATGCTTCACCCGAAGGCCAAGAGCGCAAATGGCAGGACTTGGGGCACCGCAGCCTGCACCAGCAGGAGGCGTCCCCTTGGCCCCACACAGCTCTGAGAACTCCAGATCCCAGGTCCAGACATTGCCCGCCGAGGGGTTGCAGTCCCGGCCCCCCTCCCTGTCACCCTCTCAGCACCCCCGTCTGCCTAGCCTTCCCTGCCATCCCCTTCCTGGAGGACGAGCCGTTCTCTCGGCTCCAGGGCCTCTGACTGGGCTCACCTGGGGAACCTTCTCCAGGCATCCAACAGCGGTATAGCGTTTCCATCCTCCACCTAACGGAGCTCCAGGAGCCCAGTGCGCCGTCTCCCAGTGATCAGAAGCTCCTTGAGGGCAGTGCCTGCCTGGACTTTACCTCTTTGTCCCCAGAGCCCAGACCAGGACCTGGCTCCGAGCAGGCGTCCAGTAAAGGGCCCTGGCACCTGGCGACAGTCAGGGTGGATGCTTTGCAAGCACATCACAGGGATTCACTCATCTAGCCTTCCAGAAACCCTCTGCAGTAGGAACTATTACTCCCCCTTTACCCAGGAAGAAACTGGGGTGCGCAGGTTAAGCACCTGCCCAAGGTCATGCTGCCCCAGTGGTGGAGCTGGGACTTGAGCCCAGGTGGCCGGGCTCCAGGGCCCTCGCGCTGAACTGCTGTGACGCCTGTGCCTGGGGACCCCCCAGCTCCCCCAGCGGAGCAGGTACTCTCCCAGCCCTGCAGCGTCCTGCGCGTTCCCCTCCCAAGTACACCCCAGGGCTGGGCGTGGCTGGGGCCCAGAGAAGGGGCGTCAGGTGTTCCCAGGAAAGTTTCTGAGGCTTCTAGACCTGAGTAGTGCAGGGCTCAGCAAACTTTTCTCCACAGGGCCAGATTGTAAATACTTTAGGCTTTTGGGCCACGTCTGGTTTAACAGCCCTTTAAAGAATGTGAAACCCCTTCTCGGCTCCCAGGCTTGTCAGGGTGGGCGGGCAGGGGAGGGCAGTGGGGAAAGAAGGCCAGGCAGAGAAAGCGCAGTGAGCAGAGGCGACCTGACCACACGTGCAGATCGGGGTTCACACGGGGTCCAGGTTTCTGGCTTTTCTTGGCAAATCAGATCTGGCCACGTAGGCGCGCGACCCCACCTGGCGACCACCGGTGAAGCTCCGTCACACTGCAGGTCCCCGTGGCCCCCACAGGCTGACTCGCTCATGGATGCCGCTGCCTGGCCTGTCAGGGCTGCTGTGCTCAGGAGCAGGTGGCTGGAGGGGCCGGCATCGAGGGCCATCCGAGGGCAGCGGGGAGCCAGAGAGGTGACCAAATCTGTGCCCTGGGAAGGCCACCCTGACCGCCAGGTGGAGGGGGCTTAGCGTGAGCAGGGAAGAGTCAGGACGGCCTTGCGCGGGTGAGGGTGGGGACTGTGGAGCCAGGGTCCAGTTCACATTCCCACACCAGCCCCTCAGAGCTCTGTGACCTGGGGCAAATCCCTTTACCTCTCTGTGCTTCGTCTTTTAAGTGGGGCTAGAGGTAGCACCAGCCATATAGGACAGTTGTAAGAATTGAGTTGGCACGCACCACCCAGTGCTTGGCACGTGATAGTCTCAGCGCACACGGGAGCAGAACCATTCGTGTCTTAGGGAGCTCGCTGGTACGTAACGGGCCCTAAATAATCATTGGACCAGTGGACTGAAGCAGGAGGGAGGAGAGTCCCATTAGGAGCCAATGAAGGGATTCGGGAGGCTTGAACTGGAAGAGAGAGAGGGAATGGACACAGGAGCTTTAGCGAGTGCTTGTATCTATTCCTATCTAATTTTTTACTGAATGTCTTGTATGGAATATATGCACATATGCTCTGACTGCACCATTTATCTAGTCCTTGGTAGAGGGGAGAAGAAGGGAATTAGATGAGGTGGTCAGGGAAGGCCTCCCCCAGGAGGTGTCATCAGAGCAGAGCCCGGGAGGATGGGAAGGCTCCAGTGCCTGAAGAGCTGGAGAAGCATTCCAGACCCAGAACAAGTATTTTGGGATATTGGAAGAGAGCACACCAGAGGGGCTGAGGGAGAGGGAGGGCAGGAAAGCAGTGGGAGACGAGGTCCATGGGGCAGGGCCTCAGAGACCGGGACAAGGAGCCCGGGTCTTATCCTAGACAGTGGGTGCTATCGGAGGGCTTCTAGGAGGAGAGTGGCATGAGCCGGGTTACCCTTTAAAAAGATTACTCCAGCCGCCCTGTGAGAATGGCTCTTAGGAGCAGATGGAAGCAGGTAAGCCAGGTGGAGGCTGTTGTAGGCATCTTGTTGGGAGGTGATGGGAGCTCCAACCACAGTGAGATGGGTCAGAGGCAGGAGGCGCAGGATTCCGGAGCTTTCCAATACAGGGAGGGTCTCCTCGGGCAGCTGGGTGCATGGGACTGGAGGGAGAAGGTGCGGGTAGGTGGGCCAAGGCCCTGGACTCTGGAGGCCTCGCTGTGTCTTGCAGAAGTGGCAGTGTGTGGAGGACGCCTCGGGGAAGCTGAAGCTGCACAAGTGCAAGGGCCTCATGCGGCTCGGGGCTGGCGGCAGCCGAGCCCTCTCCAACCTCGTGCCCAAGTACTACGGGCAGGGCGGCGAGGCCTGCACCTGTGACAGCGACGACGACAAGCTCAGCCTGGCCGGGCGCCGGAAGAAGTTCTTCAAGAAGAGTAAGTGTTGCGGCCCTAGCCAACCCCGTTCACTCCTCAGGCTAGGCCACAGAGCCTTAGGACCTGTGCCAGGAACCCTCTCAGGAGCTGGGACCCAGCAGAACCCCTTACCAGCCCCCATGTGAGCAGGATGGGGAAGAGCAGAGGGAGGGTTTGCAAGGGAGCGGGCAGTACCTTCAGGAGGCGCTGGGTGGGATGAGCCAGGGTGCGCAGATTTGAGGGGAGAGAGTTCCGGGCACTAGGAAGGGCAATGCAAAGACTGTGAGGCAGGAAAGACCCTGGTCACAGGGAACAGAGAGGGGCGTGGACAGGAAGCAGGGTCCACGCCACCCAGGTCGAGGGGGACGAGGGACAGCATTGGGCTTTAGCCTCAGGCAATGGGAAACTATTGCTTCATCTGATTTATACTTTTACAAAAACGTCCCATGGCTGTGATGTGGGGAATGGCCTTGGCGGGGTCAGTACTGGAAGAGAGAGGACGGTGGACGAGAGTGGCGGCAGACTAGAGCAGGCAGGCCTGGCCAGGCTGCCTCCTGGCCTCCCCCAGGCCTCCGTGCTCAGGAGCGTAGGAGCAGCGGGGCCTCGAGTGTGGGCACTGCCAGCACCTCCTAAAGGCAAGGGGCCTGGCAGAGTTCCCAAAGTGTCACAGCAGCTCAGCTGGGCTGGGCGAGCGAGCAGCTCAGCAGCCACGAGGGGAGCCCCTGCCCTGGGGTCTTCGGGGCTCACCCAGGAGGCTTTGTTATAGCCCCTGTCAAAACAAGCCCCCATTCATTTGTTCACTCTCATTCATTCAACAAACACCCACCAAGCCCCTACTTTGTGCCAGATACCATTCTCAACACTGCCCTTCTAGAATGTGCCGGAGAATAAATGTTTGCCTGTGTTTGGTTTTTTTTTTTTAATTCTAGCAAGCAGTGATAAGTACTATAATGAGAGAAACAAAAAATGAGAAAAAGAGGTAAGGAAATAGCAAAGTGAGATACTATTTTAAACACACTGGTCCAAGGAAGGGCTTTGACAAGGTGATGTTTTTTGTTTGGTTTTTATAAACTATTTTTAAAGATGTTTTAGATTACAGAAAAATTACATCGAAAGTATAGGGGATTCCCATATAACCCACCCCTTCCCCCTCCCACATTTGCCCCTATTAATGACATCTTACACTAGTGTGGTATGTTTGTAGACAAGGTGACGTCTGAGCGGAGACTTGAATAAGTGAGCAGGCTGTGCAGATATCTGGGGAAAGAATGTCTCACGAGAGAGAACCTCAAGTGCAAAGGTTCTGAGGCAGATGTGAGCAGGCGTGTTAAGGGAAGAGCAAAAGGCTGGACCTGAGGGGGTGAGGGGAGGGCGGCAGGCGGTGGAGCCGGGAGCAGATGGCACAGGGATTGTGTTCTGGGATGAGAAGCCACTGGAGGGTCTGGAGCACAGGAGACAGATCCGATTTGTGTTTCCCAGTTCCTGCGGCTGCCATTTCAGTGGACAGGGAGTAGAGCAAGGGGGTGCAGGGAGCCCGCTAGGGAGCTGGCTGAGTGACCCGACAGGAAGCTGTGGTGACTTGGACCAGGAGTGGCTTCGGAGGAGGCTGTGGTTGGACTCAGGGGAGGACTTGGAGGGAAGCCATCAGGACAGGCCAGGTGTGGAGAGGAGGGAACGAGCAGGACCCTGGAGAGTGGCTGGCACGCCCCATTCTGAGGCTTGGCTTCCCCTCCACAAAATGAGGACAATCCCTGCCTAACTCTGCTCTGAAAATGCCCTGAGATGTGGGTGCAAGGACCGGGTCTGGGTGAGACCTGGTCAGCTGGTGAAAAGCGTTCCCCTCGAGCCGGGCGCAGGTTCCACACACCCATTCCTCTGGCCACCTGGCCCACAGCCACCCAGAGCCTCCAGAGCCTTGGTGTCAGGAGGCAGGCTTGGTGGTGTCCTCGGAAGCCCCTCCAGTCTCACCCAGGCATGGCAGAGAAATCCTTCACTGTGGAGCAGTCAAGTCTCCCTCCGTGATGGCCTGGCTCCTGTCCCAGGAGCTTTCCAATTGCTTCCCCCCCACCCACCCCCGTTCTGTTTCCTCACGAGCTGATTAGTAATGACTAAAGCAAAAAAAATTTTTTTAGCTGAATAAAATTATTGGTTCCCAGATTGAATTACACAGCTAATACCTCCTTGCTTCAGTGCGTGGCATGGTGGAAAATCTTTAAATAACGTAAGAACTTGCAACTCAATTAAGCTTTTTTTCTTCTTTCTGTTAATCCATAGAGGAACAAAAAAATGCACCTGAAGAGCCTAAGACTGAGCTCAGCCTTAGTAACAAGCCCTCAGGTGGGGACAAAGCAGGGATAGCCATGTCCTCAGGACAGAGCAGATGGGGTCACACGGCCCACATGGGCTCAGGCCCTGACTCCTGGCCAACATTCTTCCTCCTCCAAGTACCTGCCAACAGGGTCCTCCGTGCCCTTCCCTTCAGAGCACACAGCCCAGAGCAGGGGTTCTCAACTGCAGTTTTGCCCCACCCCCACGCTTGGGAACACTTGGCAATGTCCAGAGACGTTTTTTGGTTGTCACAACTGAGGGAAGGATGCCCTTGGCACCTAGTGGGTAAAAGCCAGGGATGCTGTTAAACATCCTACAATGTGTGAGGGGTGGGGGGGTGGGGGGAGAGGACACAAAACCCCCTACAAAGAATTACCCAGCCCCAAGTGTCCGAGTGCTGAGGTTGAGAAGCCCTGGCCTTGAGCTGCTCAGACCCCAGCAGGTCTCGTGCCACCATGCTTCAGGCTCTAGTGCTCAGGCAGAAACAGCCAATCCCAAACAGGAAAGAGACCCAGGGCCAGAGAGAGGAAACGAGGGCTCCGGGCTGGGCCCAGGTGGCCCAGTGTTCAGTTACTCTTCTAGCAAAGACACGAGGGCCTGCTGTGTGCCACATGCTGAGGTTGCAGAGCTTCACAAAGGAGATACCGACTTGGATCTCGTGTCCAAAACAGACAGAAAAAACATGTCCTTACATCTCACCCATCCTGTGGGAGTGGACCCATTGTGAGTAGGGCCTCTTGATGAGTTTACTTCAGTTAAGGTGTGGCCCACCTCATTCAGAAGGGGTCTTAACCCTATCACTGGAGCCCTTTATAAACGGACTAAATACATAGAGAGAGAGAGAGAGCCACAGAAGCAAGAAGCTGAAATCAACAAAACCTGGGAGAGACCAGCAGATGTAGCCATGTGTCTTGCCATATGGCAGAGGAGCCAAAGATCGCTGGCAGCCAGTCTGTGGGAAGAAAGTATTGCCTTGATGATGCCTTGATTTGGACATTTTCTCAGCCTCAAAATTATAAGCTCATTTCCATTGTTTAAGCAAAATAAAAAGACTGAAAAATTGAAAAAAGCTAATTCCCATTGTTTAAGCCAACCCATTTCATGGTATTTGCTGGAGCAGCCTAGGAAACTAAAACATATTTTGCTACCAGGAGAGTGGGTATTGCTATTGCAAATACCAAATACCAAAAATGCTGAAACCTGAGGGGGTAATGGGTAGAGGCTGGAAGAATTGCGAGGCACCTGATAGATAAGGCCTAGATTGCTTTGGAGAGACTGATGGTAGAAATATGGATGCTAAAGGTACTTCTGATGAAGCCTTAGAAGGAAATGATGAATGTGTTACTGGAAGCAAGAGGAAAGGTGATCCTTATTTTAAAGCAGCAGAGAACTTGGCAAAATTGAGTTATGATGTCAGATGGAAGGTAGAATTTTAAAGTGATAAGTTTGGATATTTAGCTGAGGAGATTTCCAAGCTAAGTGTAGAAAGTGCAGCCTGGTTTTTTCTTGCAGCTTATAGGAAAATGCAAGAGGAAAGGGAGAAGCTGAGAATTGAATTCCTGGGCACAAAGAAACCAGAAGTTGATGGTTTTGAAAATTCTGAGCATTCAGAAAGCAAATCTCAAGTAAACAGTGCTCCATGTGAGGGTTTAACTCATCGTGGAACGAGACAGCAATTTCCATGGAAGTCAGGATTAGAAATGCAGTTGTCCAGGAAGGATCCGCGCAGAGTTCTTTTGTCTGACGGTTTGGACCTCTGTACTACATGCAGAATCGACAAGTTTTTTGCAAGATTTGTATGAACAAAACCACTGCCAACCTATATTAAAGGGGTCAGAAAAGGAACAGATTGAAGGGAAAACCACTTCCAGGGTACGACCACGGAAGCTGAGGTCTGGACCAAAGATGACATCTTGGGCCCAGAGAGCCCACCCATGTGTGGAAGGGGTGAGTCTGCCCCACCCCGTTGTTCAGGAAGAGAGCTGCCACCCCTGTGTTCTCAGAGGGTGGAGCCCATTGCCCAGGTGATGCCTTGATTTGGGTATTTTCTCAGCCTCAGAACTGTAAGCTAATAGAGTCCCATTGTTTAAGGCAACCCATTTCACGGTATTTGCTGAAGCAGCTTAGGAAACTAAAACAGACCTCGTGGATAAGACAGCGCATAAGCAAGTTAACCAACAAACAAGATCATTTCCACAGTGAAAAACGCAGAAAAGAAATGGAATGGTGGTATGATGGGTGGAGAGGGACGGCAGCTTTAATGAGCAGTCGGCTGTCATTTAAGTGAGAGCTAAGTAAGGAGAAGGCACAGGCTGCAGGAGTAGGCAGAGAGCGAGCATCCCGAGTGAGTGGAACAGGAAGTAGGAAGGCGCCTCGGAAATGCGCCCAGGGCAGCCTGAGGGGGTGAGAGAAGCTGGGGAGGGGGCATAGCCCACAGCGCTTTACAGGCCTGGGGAGGCGTGTAGGCCCGTTGTTTCCTCGGGAGGGGATGTCCCCAAGCACCAGAGTGGCTGCTCCACGGCAGCTTACCGACCAGTGGCGTTTCACTCTGTCCTCAGGACCTTGGGAGGCGGACGCTGGCTTGAGAACACAGCTGCTCAGAAGCTCGCAGGGTGGCCTGTGGTCACATGGTCGTGATTTGAGCCTAATCAATCTGATTCCAGAGCCTAAGCTCTTGGCCACTGGCTTTTGAAGTCCCCACTAGTACATGTGGCAGGGAGGGCACCTCTGGGACCCTGGAAACAGACAACTAGGGTGACAAGGAGAGTGAGTGGTGTGTGGCTTCAGGCCAGGAAAGGGTTTATACAGGGGGTAGGCAGACACTGTGTAAAGGGACGGAAGGTCATTATTTCAGCTTTGTGAGCCTTATGGTCTCTGTTGCAGGGTGGATGGTATTCCAAAGGATGGGCGTGACTGTGTGCCTAAGACAGGGCCAGCTCCGGCCCTTAGTCCACTTCGCCAATCCCTGGGCTTATGGCTGGAGATGCAGGGTGGAAGGCAAAGCAGCCCACTCCTGAGCAGGTGAAACAAAAGGAGCAGAAAGAACAAGGCCCCAGAAAAAGGCAGCTACCCTCTTGGGCAAGGGTAGCCTGCTCAGCCCGGAGAAATCTGCTCAGCCCTGGGCGCCTCAGGGAAGACCAGGGGTGATGAGGCCAGTAAGACTAAACTCAGAAAGAAAAAAAAAGGAGCCACCTCAGGTCCAGAAAAGGCCCAGTCCTCTGCCCAAGAGGACGGGCCTCCCCTGGAGCCAAAGAGGGCCCTTGGGCCAGACAAGGAGTCTGAGAACTGAAAGGTACAAATAATCTTCCCCAAGAGCAGGCGCAGCAAGACCGGGGTCCCTCCCCCCTTGCCTCCCCCTCGGGCCCGCACCTTGGCTGCGTCCCCTGGCCCTGTGGGGCCCATCAGAACTCTGGGCCTGGAACCCACTCCAGGCCCTTCTCTAAAGATGTACAACCAGAGCAGGGGCCAGACTCGCATGAGCTGGGCAGGGTTTAAAAGACAATGCACTCTCAGCTCCAGCCCACCCTTACCACAAGATAAAAGCAGACGTTTGGGGTCTGCCTTTGCTCTGCACACCCGCAGTTTTTACCATCTGATTTGGAACGTACACAAAGCACCTCAGCCTCATCCCACTGCCAACCCAGTGGAGAGCAGCCAGCTCACTGCTGGGGCAACTGAGACTTGGAGAAGTTAAGCAGCCCCCCCAAGCCTCCTCATTTTTATCCAAAGGAACGTGCTGCACAGCTCGTCCTCTTTTTTTTTTGTTGTTGTTGTTGGTTGGTTTGCAAGGTTCTCCCGCCTTGTGGCATTATTAGTATTTCATTTCTTTTTAAGGCTCAGTAATATTCCATTGTATGGATATGCCGCATTTTGTTTCTCCATGCTTAATTCTTTCTGGAAATTATCACAAGCCTGTTCTTTCTTAGCTCGGGATGTAAGTGGCCCCAATCTAACCACCTTGAGGGCCTTTCCACTGAGTTTCTAGGACCTGCTTCCTAGGTGGGCAGGTTTCATGAGCCCTCAATTGCCGGGCAAGACAGACTCGTGTTTGGGTGCCCATGGGCCTGGCCATCTCTTGATTTGAGGAGCTGCAGCCTGGGGAGCCGGGTCAGCCTTCCTAATCCCACCACCGCCTCAACGTCCACAGAGTACAAGGCCAGCTATGCTCGTACTCGCTCCACCCGCTCGGTGGCCGTCGAGTTGGATGGTGAGGTGTACCACGTAGGCCTGGATGACAGGGCCCAGCCCCACAACCTTACCAAGCGGCACTGGCCAGGGGCCCCTGAGGATCAAGACGACAAGGACGGTGGGGACTTCAGCGGCACTGGAGGCCTTCCAGACTACTCAGCCCCCAACCCCATTAAAGTAACACACCGGTGAGAGTCCAGGCGGAGGCTGGGGGTGAGGGAGGCAGGCTGGGCCTTGGCAGGGGCTGCCCATGGCTCTCGGGCCCCCTGGCCTCGTCCCCTGTTACTCCCTCAGGGTCACCCATGACCATTCTCTTGAGCAGGTGCTACATCCTAGAAAATGACACGGTCCAGTGTGACCTGGACCTGTACAAGTCCCTGCAGGCCTGGAAAGACCACAAGCTGCACATCGACCACGAGGTGACGGAGTCTGGGCAGGGAGCATGTTCTCAGCCTCGGGGAGCTCAGCGGAGGGTCCCAGTGTTTACTCTGGGGGTGGCAAGGCCAGACCCAGGGAAAGGGTGCCCCAACTGCAGGCAGAAGAACGAGGCCAGAGAGGCTGAGGAGAGCCCCACACAACCCCCCAGCCAGGGGCAGTCACATCAGTCCTTGCTAGTAGCAGGTTGTCTGAGGGAGGACAGCAGAGTCACATTATACCCCTTTTTGATTTGCAAGATGTCTGCAGCTATAGCTTGTCTTTTCAACAAGCCTGGGGGTAGACACAGCCCTTGGTGGCTCAGCTGTTTCTCGGGCAAGCCACACTGAAGGAGAAGGCCTCACGGCTCCTTCTGCTAGCGCCCAGGTAGAGGGGAAAGCAGGCTGGCTTCAGCAGGGGGAACCATGCACCCTCCCTGCCCACCAATGTGGTTGCTGGCCCCAGGGCACCAGGTCGCCGCTGCCACTGAGCAGACAACAAGGGCAGGGCTGGGGGCAGGCCATGAGGCCACACCCTTTCCCAGCCCCAGCAAAGTCCAAGGCTGCCTTGCTCCCCCGCTCAGATTGAAACGTTGCAGAACAAAATTAAGAACCTGCGGGAAGTCCGAGGTCACCTGAAGAAAAAGCGGCCAGAAGAATGTGATTGCCACAAAATCAGGTGAGGTAGCAAAGGGCGCCAGCAAGGCCCCCAGCACATTGCTAGGGAAAGAGCATCCCCTCTGTGACCCCCTTTGCTTCAGTAATCCACATCCCCACTGTTAGCCACCAAGGCACTACAGCCACTCCTCAGGAAGCCAGTCGGATGCCGTGTTTTATGTTCTGCTAACGAGCAGCAGAGGCTCTTGATATGTAGGTGGAGTGGGTTCCCAGGGAGGGAGAGCGGCTTCTTCTGAGCATCCTTTTGGAAAGAGCCCCCATGGCCCAAGGGCCGCACTACACGCAGTGAAACACCTGGCCCACGTGGCTCACTCTAGAGCAGCGCTGATCACTAGAACGTTCTCCAGTGATATCGATGGTCTGTGCTGTCCAAGACAGAAGCCACTAACCACATGTGGCTCTTGAGCACCTGAAATGTTGCTAGTGCAACTGAGGCACTGAATTTTTAATTTTACTTCATTGAAATTTAAATAGCCACGCTTGGCTGGCAGCGACTGAACAGCACAGCTGACAATCCCTACTGCTTCCCAGAAAAGAATGGCAAAACATGGGCTCCCCAGCCCCGGCCCCTGACCAAGCATGGGAACAAGCAACCTGGAGATGCTGAGGCCAAAGCCACCAGAGCTAGGCCCAGCTTCTAGTCTTGGCTAAAGTATATCTACCCTGACCTCCTAAAGTCCAGCCAGCAGCTCCCAGCTCCTACTTGGAGGAACAAGCTGGCCAGGCAGGGGCTGCTGCCCTGGACGGTACCTTCCCATCCTACACCAGAGAAGGGAAGCCAAGAGAACTGCAGATTGCCCCCATGTGGAGCAGCCGCCCTGTGAACAGTTTCTGAGACCCTGGGGTTGGGGTCTGTTTCAGTTACCACACCCAGCACAAAGGCCGCCTCAAGCACAAAGGCTCCAGTCTGCACCCTTTCAGGTAAGAGGCAGTGGAGGCCCAGCAGCTTAGGCCCAGAGGAAGAGATGCAGAACACTCCTGAGAAGACTGCTCTCCCTTTAGCTAAAACAAACAAGGGAAAAAAAAAAAAAAAAAGAAATCTTGGCCTTTCTCTGGGGATTCTGGCAGTTCTTAAAGGTCTTACTCCCAGAATAACTGAGCAGGTCTCCAGACGCCCCCACGTGGCTGTACGGGATTCCTGCAACTCCCCAAGCAGGGCCAGGATGCAGGAAGGAGGGAATACCCGCCTAATTCTTTCCCCACCTCTCTGCTGCCTTGGGAGCTAGAGGGCCATAGGATGGCAGGAGACCTGGGTTCTGACCCCAGCCCTGCCTTGGACTGGGAGCTCTCTGTTGGAGCAGTCTTGGCCCCAGCCCTAGGGTAGGCAGGACTATCAGAGGCTCAAGGTCCTTGATCCCCAGGAGGCTCCAAGGGGAGGGGCCTGAGGGAGGTGTTAGCGGTGCAGCCCTCTGTGCCCACAGGAAGGGGCTCCAGGAGAAGGACAAGGTGTGGCTGTTACGGGAACAAAAGCGCAAGAAGAAACTTCGCAAGCTGCTCAAGCGACTGCAGAACAACGACACATGCAGCATGCCAGGCCTCACATGCTTCACCCACGACAACCAGCACTGGCAGACAGCTCCTCTCTGGACATGTGAGCGAGCCAGGGGCAGCCCAAGGCAGGGTGGGGAGGCCAGGCCTGGCGAGTCGGACTTCAAGGTCTCAGTGTCCCAGCAGCCCTGACCCGACCCCCACCTCCTTGCCCCAAGCTCGGGAATGCTTCGTTCCAGGAACAGGGCCCCCCCCCCTCAGGAGCCAGCAAGCTCGGAGGGGGCCGTCCCTGGCGGGACCTGCTCTCGGCAGACCGGGACCCTCTCTCTCTCCCCTTGGCAGTGGGGCCCTTCTGTGCATGCACCAGTGCCAACAACAACACCTACTGGTGCATGAGGACAATCAACGAGACCCACAATTTCCTTTTCTGCGAATTTGCAACCGGCTTCCTAGAGTACTTTGATCTCAACACAGACCCCTACCAGGTACAGACAACACAAGCTGGAGAAGTGGGGTGAGGGTACACAGTGCTGCCAGTTAGCCCCCGGGGGAAGTGAGAGCACATTTTCCAGGTCCCATGGAGTCCCTAACACAGTAAAAGTGAGTTATGAAGCCACTGGAGATGTGGGGACTCCCTTCAATCAGCCCTTCTCTGCCCCAGCTTCCTGGGTCTGTAATACAGAAGTTGTGCCGCTTCTTTCCTCTTAACTTAGGCACATGTCAACGTTAAACCAGGCTTTGCAAAACTCTATCAAGTCTTTTTCAAGACTCTTAGAACTGTAAAGCTGCAGGGATCCTTGGAGTCAGGCCAAAAACTGCACACTCCAGTGCCTCCAGGGACCAGGCAGAGAATGAAAATGAGCATTTAGGTAGCACTCCCTAGGTGCCAGGCACGTTTTGAAGTGCCTCTATATTTTAAACCTCCTAGACAGCTATATCAAATTTAATTTGCTTTGTTTTAAATACCACATAAACTGCCAGTCTTCCTCCTCAGTGTGTTTATCCCCGTATTTTACAAAACAGAGGTCCCAGAGATTGGAGTTCATTAGTTGCCAAGGCTAGACAAGGACCTAGGTCACTTACCCTATCCCTTCACCAAAAGGCTGTTTTCCAAGCAGGGAAGAACTGGGGGCTGTGAAGGAAGGCTGCTTGGAAAGGGTTCTTCTCAAGCTTTGTAAATTCCCTGAGCGGGGGCTCCAAGAGTTCCATGCTAAGTACACAGAGGTGTTTTTATTGTCATGAGAGGGACCTGGTAGGGTAAAGAGCCAAAAGGCAATCCTAACTATTCTGAACTCTGGCTCCTGCAGAAGTGGAAGGACACTGTCCCATAGCACCTTCCACCTCCAGCCTGCCTGAAATAGGTGTGTAGCAGAAGGTGGGGGGTCCCTGTGCTCACCTTGCTGACAACCTACCTTTTCCTCAACCAGCTGATGAATGCAGTGAACACACTGGACAGGGAACTTCTCAATCAGCTCCATATACAGCTCATGGAGCTGAGGAGTTGCAAGGGCTACAAGCAGTGTAACCCCCGGACCCGAAACATGGACCTGGGTGAGTAGGCACCCCCGGAAAGTAGGGGTTGGAACAGTAAGGAACTTAGGATGCCGTGGTCCATCCTAAAGACTGAACGAAGAGTTGGATGGGGATGATACAATAAGAAAAATATCTGGAAGAGTCTGGATGCCCCCTGCCCAGGCTTCTGATGAGCTATGCATCCCGCCCTGGGCCATCTGTGCAAGAAACACACCGATTCTCCCATTTAATTTTCTTCTTTTGTTCACTCATTCATTCAACAAACATTTGAGAAAGACCTGGAACAATGCCAGTTACTAGAAAATAAAAAGATGAACATACTCCCTGACCTCATGTGCAGCTGACATTCTATGGGGAACAACAGTCCATACGAGGAAGCTTCTTGCTTGCATGGAGTAAAACAGGATGCCAGAATATGGTGTGGCAGTGGGAGGGGGCATCACTAGATAGAGCGGGGGTCAGGGATGGCCCTCCAGGAAGTGACCTTTAAACTAATTCCTAAAGAGAAAGCAGCAGCAAACCATAGTGAAGCCAGGGAGGGCTAGCATTTCAGGAGCCCTGAGGCGGAAAACAAGCTCTGAAGTGCAAAAAGAAGCCCAACTGGCTGGAGCCAGAGTGAGGGAGAGTGACAGGAGGGGATGGGAGAAGGGCAGGCAGATCCCTCCTGCAAGGGGCTTCGCAGGCTGTGGTTCATCAGGAAGCCAATGGAGAGTTTTGAACCGGGGAGGGGAGTAGTTTACAAAGAGAACTCCAGTTGCTCGTGGAGAATGGGACTGTATGGGGCAAACCATGAGTGACAGTTATCCGTGGAGAGACAGTGGTGACTTGGACTAAGGTGGTAGCAGTGATGATTGAGAGTAGGTGGATTTAACATTGAGGGAGAGAAGCCCTTAGAATATGGTAATAGGGAATAAGAGAGTTAACAGAAAATTTGGAGTCACAGGCAGCTCCTGGGTTTTAAGGTTTTAAGCAGGATAGGGCAAAATCAGGAGTTCCATCTTTCAGTTGAGGATACCAACAAGATATTTTAAGGTGAAAAAAGCTAAAAGAAGGAAGCCGTTCACTTACAAACCACAACATGCAGAGAGGGTAGCCTGAAAACTTTGGTCCTTGAAGGCCCTTGGCATGTTTTTACCTGTGTCTGGCAAGATACATAGAGGTCCTATCAGGAAAACAGCTAAGCAGCTGAGGAGGAGCAGCCAGGTGCAGTGGTCAAAGCTTTGGTCACAAAGAGGGAAAAGAACAGCTGCAGGTACAGAGAGTGAGGCAATCACACTGCCTGATGAGGAGCCGGTATCATGAGAATTCTCACAGATGGCTGAAACATCATCTTCCCAACATCAACCAAATAAGGTGCTACTTTTATCATCCTAAGTATAAGCACTGGTTAATTATCTACTATGTCCAGGCACTGTGCTAAGTGCTTTATATGCACTGACTTACTGAATCCTTCCAACAACCCTCTAAGGTGAAAGCTCATCCTCACTGTAAAAAGTAAACCAGGGCAGCAACATCTGATCACACTTCCTTATCCTCTAGATGTTCCTGGGAACCCAGACACAGGATCTTCCACATGGACCTGGGCTTTCTGTCCTCTGTAGCATAGGTGCTTTGTGCCTATGTCTGTCTCCCCCCACCCAAGTCTAGGATCAATGTTGAATGAATGCATCAGCTTGTTGGCAAATCGACTACATCCCTCGGAATGAATGTAGGGAAAGTTCACCTAAGTCAATCCACTTTCTCTGACAAGGGAATACTACCAATGTTATGGGATTATAACTAGAAGTCTAAGGGTTTTGTTGTTTTTATTGTTTTTTAAAAGCAAGCAGTTATGAAGTTTGTCATTGCTTCTGCCATTTTCCCCTAAACTCTGATCCATATTTTGTTTGTGTCCCCCTCATTTAGGACTTAAAGATGGAGGAAGCTATGAGCAATACAGGTATTGAATTTTGTTTTTAAAGCTAGAGGAAAGGTCCCATATATTGGTCCATCCTTTAGTCTAATCTTGGTGAGGTTGCACTTGTTATGTTCAGAGACTGCCCTTTCCCTAGTCTGTCAGAGCCTGGACCATCCCCATCAGGGGTAGGTGTCACCTAAGAGAACTTCTTTGTATACTTCTTGAGGGATGTCTTCTTTCTTAATGATAGTTAACACTCATTCTCCTTTTTACACTTGAAAACTCAGGCAGTTTCAGCGTCGAAAGTGGCCAGAAATGAAGAGACCTTCTTCCAAATCACTGTGAGTTGAGAAACCAGTTTACAAATAGAGACCTGGTTCTGGCTTGCTTTGTTTTGCCAGGACTATTCTGTATGCATGCCATTTCTCATTCATTACCCTCATTTGTTCCCATAATGAGAGGAGAAGCAGAAATGTGAGTCTTTCCTGTCTTCCAGCACATTTTGTTTTTTATTAATACCTTGTTTAATATACTGTTATTCTCTCTATATAACGTATGCCTGGTAAATTCAGCCTATTACTTAGAGGTTGAGAAGTATTTAAATATTATAATTGCCAGATACCTTGAAAGCTGTGACTGCAAAGAGAAGTGCAGCAGGGTGTCCTCATTAAATGGTTTCAAAAAAGTCCATGCTATGAAAGTTTCACCCCGATGCCTATAGAGGCTGGTAGGGGACTGAGCGGAGACTGTGGCAGCTTGGAAAGTTCTTACTTGTCTAAAGGGAGCAGCTAGTTTGTTCCATGCAGGAATGGGATGCAGTTTGACAGCTCTTCTATTCATTAAAAAAAAAAAATCCAGAAATGCAGATGTATGAAAACTTTTTTTTTTTTTTTTTAATATTTGCAACTAATTAAACATTAAGATACCATGCAGGCAAAAAAAAACCTTGGAAAGCTGACATTTGCAACCTCTGGCCTACCAGTTTCTTTCTGTATATGTGCATAAACCTATGTGGATTTACAAGGACAATAATAGTGGGCCAGCTAAACATTTCTTTGGTGCTCCCAACATTAAGGCTTAAAAGCTTTACACTTTACATTCTCCTCGGCCACTATTCTATCCAGATCCTTAACTGCCATCTTTGCCAGCCACTGAGCAAAGATCAGCATCTGAAAATCTAGAAGATGAGGGGTAGCAAACCCTTTCTGAGTGACCTAGAAATATTCAGCAGCCATCTCCTTGAAGCAAAGCTTACTCAGCTGTAGGAGTGATTAAGAAATTTGTATGCAACTTGATAATCAAATACTAAGATGAGTTTGCTTTATTCTACAGGGGACAGCTGTGGGAAGGCTGGGAAGGTTAAGAAGCACCTGAGATGGACCCCAAAAGCAAAGAGGCATCACCTGACTAGAAAGTGAGGCTCACTGTATAGATAATGAAAAAACATGTATGATTCCAAGCAGATCTATGCTGTTAGCCAGGAAGCTTGAGACAGACAGAACTTGCTTTCAGTCAACATGGCAAATTCTGGAGGATAAACATCAGGCTAGAAATGCTGAAATACTTCAGGAAGCCTGTGTTTGCACCTGCTTTTTGCTTTGGATTATACCTCACCAGCTGCACAAAATACATTTTCATATCAAAAAGTCACCACTAACCCTCCCTGAGAGGTTCACAAGGAAAAAAGAACAAAGAGAAATATTTTCTTGAAAATTTCCCCCAAAGGTGAAAGTCACTGGAATTTTTTTTAAATCACGGGGAAAAACAATCCTGTTTTAAAACTTTTTATTCAAGCTCATCACAAAGAAGGAACTTAGAAGCAGGACAGAAGCAACTTGCAGCTGCTGAGAACAGTACAAATATTCTGACAATGGCATCAATAGCACAAAAAAAAAAAAAGTGACCATTTACCTAGCACTGTAACCCTGGTTGCCTCTGAAGAAAATGACTTCATTGTATATATGTGACTATTTACATATAACCAACGTGGGAACTTTTAGGGGAATCTGAAAACCAACTTTCAAGAGTGGTGGTGTCAATAAATGCTCTGTGGCCAGTGTAAAAAGAAAACCCCTTGCAGCTGTGGACATTTCTGTTCCTGCCCAGATACCATTTTTCTCAGTATTCTTTTTATCTGTCCCAGAACTGGTGTTTTTTGTTTGTTTGTTTTTTTAAGGTACTGAACAGAAATGAAGTTGATGTATGTCCCGAGTTTTAATGAAATTGTATTTGTAAAGAAATTTTGTAGTTTAAGTATTGTGATACAATGTTCAAAACCCCAGCCAATGATCAGCAGTTGGTATGAAGTAAGCTTTGACATTTTGTAAAAAGCAATTCTTGGAGTTTTTTGGTGTGTTTGGTTTAAAAAAAGAAAGAAAAAAAATGTTCACAATACTACCAGTCAACACCTTTTTGGTAAGAGATACCTTGGTTTTAGAGGATTTTTTAAAGGGGGAATCGATGGTTGTAAATTAATGAGTAAAACTGACCACACTTCAGGGACTGACAGGTAAGTCTCATTACACCAGGTTTAGGACTTAACGTTTTAAAATTTTTTAATCAACCCCATCCCTTCTTTGTTTACCAAATGGTCTTGGTTGTCAGAATTCTGCAATGGGAGAAATGGGAGGAGCTTCAGCCAATACTCAGTCCAACCCATTTCCCATTTAACAGATGACAAGGCACTCCTTAAGCACTCATATTTTATAAAAACATTCCCATGTTTTTCAGTGCCCCCAAACAGGCCAAGGATCCCTAGCAAAAATGTTCTTTTAACCTCATAGAAACTGCTACCATTATTTGAAATAGGCTTCCTTAACCTTGTTTTTTTTCACACTTAATCCAATGGGAACTTTAAATTTAAAAAGGGGGGTGGGGGGAAAGCAAGCTCTTAGGCTCCAATTTTAAATAGAAACCTTTATTTACATGACATCCAAAATGATAAGCAAAGCAGTCATAGCTTACCACCCAACAATTTCATAAATTATCCCATGTGGTTTTGATTCTTTGCAGTGTAAAGAATGATTTAGATTTAAAACATTTTATGTAAACTTGACTGAAACTGAATTCATTCTCAATACTATAAGTCAACTCCTGAGAATTTAAATATTGCTCTCAGAATGACATTTCTATCTTCTTCAAAATCCCACAAGTTGGCGAGAGAGAAAAAGAAGGAAAAAGAAAATACCCTGCTCATGATTAGCTTGCTTTGAAGCCGAAAACAGCTCTTGTTCCCTTGAAGCAGGGCGAAAATTGCATCCATCCTAAAGGTTTTCCTCCAATTAATTTCGCACTTGTGAACAAAACTCATGGCTTCTGCAAATAAAAAGGGAACTGGACAGGCATATGGGTAACTGGCAATCCATTCTGTTTACTTTCCAGCTGCACCTACCTCTGGACCAAAGAAATTCTAAGATAGCAAGCCAATTATCTCCTGTAGATTCCCACCCAACTCCCCTTAGATATTAAATACTGATAAACTAAGTAGTACTGGTTATTGATATTTACAACTTTCGATCCAGATGCACAATTTAGAAAGGTGGCATCATAATATGAACATTAACAATGCAGCTGTTATTTGTTTTTTGAAGAAACATGTATCTCCTTTATATCATTTTGATCTTTATAAAATATATATTTATATTATATATCTTTGGATTCAGCAAAGTAGATACTGGAAATATCCCACATTCTAAATGCACATGAAAAGAAAGAATACTTATACTGTTCACCCAATAGATACCAAAGTTTAGAAAAGGGGGGCGGGTAAGAGGGGAGGTAGGCAGAAGTACAAAGAGAATTATCTGAAAAAGATAAAAGGACAATAAACGTAAAAACCACAAATTATCTCATGGACTGCACTTATTAAAAGAAAATCAAAATCTTAAAGTCTGCACCATAAAATGAACAAGTAGAAAATATAAAAACTTATAATAAACTTTTTTTTTTCCCATATAAAGAGGGGATATACTACCTTCCAGTTACTCTGGAGTTAGGACTAAGGAAAAGAATCACAACTTTTTTGTCTGGTTTTGTTTTGTTTTTAATAATTTTTAAAAGTCAAGAAAGGTAAGAGCACCATTTTACTTCTCCCCACGCACACATGACTTAAACAAGGAAGGTTCACATACACCTGACACAACCGTGCCTAAAAAGACAAACTTACTCGGCTATGCTTCTGTCTCCAAACGAAGGCAGGATATGTTATCTGAAAAGCACAGGCTACTATGATGGAAGTTCATGGATTTACAATCTTAAATTTATTTTTTTAACGTTTGGAATAGGGAGTAGGAAGGGCAAACTCATAATTATCTATACACTTGAGAAAACTGAATGTACTCTAATACCAGGTTATAGAAATACCAGGTTTCACTTATTCATAAGCAAGTAAAAGAAATGAAATAATCTTACCTTCAGAGACTTCTAGAAATATTGGCTAAACATGTTTGAAATTTAAAAAGGAAAAAAAAAGAAAAAAAAAAAAACTGGCTCTCAATTATTGCTAGAAAGTGACAACAAGGCTAGCAGAGACTTCAAATCCACAGATATTCCAAAAACCCAATGCCATTCTCATTCAACTGTTTGAACCTAGGAAGTATCCCCTACTCCCCAACTGACTTGAAAAGGTGCCAAGGAGTGGCAAAAGCAGAAAGTAGCAGGTGGGAGAAGAGATGGGTACAAAGGTGCTGAGTTAACTGTGGCTCTTCATCACAGCAAAAGTGGCTATTTTGGGTACTGAGCTCCTTAGGAAATAATCATACTATTCTAATTCATAGGGACTTAGTGACAACATCAAACTAGCAGAATGACAAGACAGCTGAGCAGGTATCGGAAATCACACGCAAGGATTCTACTCTTGAGATCTCAATGTGGAATTCGGGTAACAGCAACCAAAACCTTAAAGCACTCCTAAAATGCAGCTTACTCAATTAAAAAATAAAAAATAAACTCAACTGCCATTGTTTAATTTAAGGACCACTAAAAATCCAAAAGATTTTTCTTAAATCCAATTGCTTGA
>JAQZBX010004179.1:0-61531 GCA_029593785.1 Cabassous unicinctus | reverse complement strand
AAGCAAAACAGAGCAAAACTTCATGACACTGTTCTATTTCCCCTGCTTAGAATTTAATTTTTTTACTCTAACATTTATACAAATTCTCCTAGTATTTTCAGGCTACCTCAAATACCGTTTTCTCTAAAAGATGTTTTTGTTTTTCTACTTGAAGCTCTGTTTTGATTTTCTAAAACCAGTAGTACTTTATATATATATATATAATATGTGTATATTTTATTCAAGTATTAGATTCTAGCTTCCTAGAGATCTGGAGTGGGAGTAATTCATGTTCAATTCCCAGAAGTCCTTGCATTGAGTACACATTAAAAGGTTTGTTTTGGTTAAGTGAATAAATCACAAAAACTCAAGGTCTAAAATGGAGATCAATTCTACTTAATAGTTTTAGCCTATTTTTTATACTCTACTCTTGTCACCCTCTTTTCTTATCTTGATTTGATATTATTTTTGCCACTTAGAAGCTGGACTTTTTCTTGGAATTCCTCTTGCCTTGATGAAACTCAAATCCAGCAGCAACACCAGCGCTACTGCATTTGAGTTGTATGACAAATAATTATCAGCAAAACGGATGTGAGAATACTGTAAAGGTCATGCAGTTTAACACAAAAGCATCATATATAAGTCCTTCCAATGCCGCAATGTTTTGTTAATGAATTTAAAGTCTTAACGAGAAAAGAAAATGAAAAGAATGTGTTATCATGATAAAGTTTGGTGAATGCAATGCAGACAAGTAAGGCAGCTGAACACAACTTTTTACATGATTATAGAAGTTCATACCAGAGGTTTTGATATAAGAAAATTTTTCTGATTTAAAGACTTCACTATCTACTTTTATGTAAAGTCTATGCTGAAAATAATAGAATCTATTAGTAAAAGTAGCACTATTAATAACTGCCCTTTTCAAACTTTTTGATCATTAGGAAATACTAAATGAACATTTTTTCTGAATGCAAGTAAAGTGCACATTAACTCAATAGTTACATTTCATAATTATCTCATTAAAGTAGTTTGGAAAATTTAAGTCCCTATTTTATTTCTAGAATTTTAATAGGTATAGTGAAATTTTGAATTCCACATACTTTTTGGCTGGTAATGTCTGTCATTTGGGTGTTTCGGATCCCAATTACACTCTGGAACTTTCATAGTATGGCACATTGCATATTCTGTCATTAATTCTGTGCTATAAAAGTACAACCTACTATACTTTTATCTGTGAAGAGAGCACAAGAGTACACAAAGCTGTAACCAATCCATATTTAACCTCACCTCAGCAAAGCTCAACTCCTTTGCAGCTGAACAAAGGAAAGCTACAGTCAAGGTTGAGATGTTAAAATCAGCATCACAGGTTTGAGAATCCACATGAGAAAACCTGTAAAGTGAAATCAACCAAACAAAACATAACAATGAGAAATAAGCTGCTTAAGAAAAGAGTGGGATTTGTGGACAGACTACTCTAGGAAACATGGTAGCAAATGCAAACTAACAGGCACTGTTGTCCCAAAAGGACTTGAATAAAAAAGCAGAGAAGGAGAAAATGTCATTTAATCTGACAAAAAATAAAGCTCAATGTGTGTGTGTGTATGAGAGAGAGTGAGAGAGAGAGAGAGAGAGAGAGAGAGAGGAATAAGAGCACAAGTTTATAATAAAAATACATAGGTTTGTTTTTCTATCTTGAAATTTTGGTTTCATGTTCAAAAAGTATAAAAAAGAACATTGGCTACTATGCATACTGACCAATGGTGAAAATATATTTAATTAAATTAGTCAACAAGATTATGCCAAAATTTATTTAGCATTTACTATGTACCTGATACTGACATGTTACTAATTAGATATGAAGAAGTTTAATATACAGGTGCTGCCCTTTAGTAATGCAAATTGACAGACATTTTAACAGGTAATTGTAACACTCTGCTAATCATATTTAAAATTCTTTCTTTTAAATTTGTCCCAGATCTACATGCTTGTTTCTGTATAAACTTCTTTTGATTAACACACTGATGTTATGCTTTGGGTTTTTTAGTATAGTATCTACAAGAAAGAATTATTTTAAAAATCATTAGGATATTTTCTTCCAAAGTATTTGTTTCCAAACTATTGTTGATAATATCCAATTACTGTCCTTATAAACAATAGCACTTGAGAAATGTATTTTACAATCAAGTATGAAGAAATATTTTCTCAATGATTATATTCTCCTTTTTCCTTTGAGAGGAAACTCTGAACTCAATCAAAGATTTATCAAAATTAAAATTATGGTGGACTTAAGGTTTGACCTTCTTTTGTCCTTATCTCCATATCAGTGATTTTCAACTTTTCTTTATGATCTCTCCCATCACAACTCTTAAGATTCACCTTTATTATTTTGTGAAACAAGATATACCATTATTTATAAAATAAGAAAATAACTGAAATATCATGTTGTGTTGTAATTGAGGTGCGAAAAGGGTGCTATGAGAGCCTGGGGAAATTGAGCCTCTCTCTTTCTTCCCTAAAGGGTCTGGGAATCCTGGAATGTGTTTAGGTAAGTGGGTAATTGGACAAATTTTCAACAAGGTAAAGATAGAAATGGGGCAACAATGCTCAGAAACAAATGTTATAAATGTTAACAAAATTGTGTAAAACTAACAGCCTGACTTCAGATAAAAGGCAAAAGATGATTGTAAAAATTAATGTACATGATATGGAACAGATACAAAAATGAAATGATCAATTATGAAAAGCACCAAATATACCTCATTTATTTTACCAGGTCAAAATTATATTTAATTTATAAAAATGGTTATTTGTAAGAATGTTATAATCCCATTAATAATAATGAAATTGTAAGAGTTTATTATTTAACCTCATCCAAAAGAAACCTTCCATCTATGTTTGTGCACTGGATTATGCCATTACTGAATCCCTTTCACCTAAGGCAATCCAACTTTATGGTAGTTATTAGCTAATTAAAACTTTTAGTGACATATGCAGCTATAGTTGTCATTCCTAATCAACAATTAGGACCTTACTGCCATTATGGTTGTATTAGTTAGCCAAAGGGGTGCTGATGCAAAATACCAATAATCATTTGGTTTTTATAGAGGGTATTTATTTGGGGTAGAAGCTTACAGTTACCAGGCCTTAAAGCATAAGTTTCTTCCTTCACCAAAGTCTGTTGCCACGTGTTGGAGCAAGACAGGTACTGACGTTTGTCAGGGTTCAGGCTTCTTGGATTGCTCTCTTCCCGGGGCTCCGTTTCTCTCTGGGGTCACCTCCTCTGTTTTCTCCACAGTCAGCTGTAGACTACAAGGCTCTCTAGGCTTTGCCTCTCTCTACAAGGCCAGCTGTAGACTATCAGGTGAACAGCTCATCTCTATCCCGGAGCCTTCTCTCCTTCCTCACGTCCAAGCTCCTCTGTGTGCTTATTTCCCTGGGCTCCAGCATTAAAACTCTGCATCAGAACTTCAACTCAAAACTACTACAACTCTTTCCTTTGCCATGCCTTTTATCTTTGATTCCCCACCCACCAAGGAGTGGGGCTCAATGCCCTACTGACATGGCTCAATCAAAGCCCCAATCAAAACTTAATCATGCCCAGATGAACAGACCAGTTTACAAGCATAATCCAATATCTATTTTTGGAATTCATAAGTACATCAAACTGCCAAACTGCTACAATGGTAAAATCATTTCTGTCTTAGATCAGTATCCAGCCAAATTTAATTTACAGTCAAACCTTAGTACTCGACTGCTTTAAAACTCCTCAAATTTGGTACTCGGCGCATTTTGATACAAAAATTTTGTCCTGGTACTCGTTGTTTGTTTGGTACTCTAAGCACAAGCTAGAACTTGTCAGTGTCGTTGCCTCGTGACTCGTTACCCATTCCAGCTGAAACAAAGGGCAGCTCTTGCCCTGTGCACATCCCATTGCTGTCTTATCTTAACTTCTGTGGTCATTTTGTGTATTTTTGCATTTTTTTTCTTGTCAGGAGTCCTAAGAAAATGAGCAGTGGTAGCGCTGAGCAGAAAAGAAAATTACTTAGCACCACCATTGAGAAAAAAAAAAAGAAATAATAGGTAAATATGAGAGCAGTATTGGCATTACTGATCTTGCTAGGGAATACGGTATGCCTAGGACAACCGCCTCCACCATCATTAAGAATAAAGAAGCAATAAAAAAGGCTGATGTTTCAAAAGGGGTTAAAGCAGTAACAAAGCAGCATTCCCAAACCCTCAAGGAAGCTGAAAAGCTGTTATTAATTTGGGTAAACAAGAAGAAGTTAGTGGGTGACAGTGTATCAGAAGCCTTTATACGTGAAAAAGCGAAAGTGTTGCATGCCGATCTTTTGAAAAACAAACTGGAACCAAGTGATGACAGTGTTGAAGTTTATGAGGCCAGTTACAGCTGGTTTCATAATTTTAAAAAGAGGACTGGCATCCATAGTGTTGAGGCATGGCGACGCAGTGAGTGCTAATAAAAAGGCTGCTGATGAATTCATCAGTGAATTTCAGGAAACATAGAAGCTGAGAGTTTTATTCCCCACCTAGTTTTTAACTGTGATGAGAATGGAGATTTTTGGACAAAAATGCTGAGTAGAACCTACATCACAAAAGAGGAGAAGGCATTACCAGGCCACAAACTAATAAAGGACAGTCTCACTCTATTGTGTGGGAATGCTAGTGGGGACCTAAAACTCAAGGCTCTACTAGTCCATCGTAGTGAAAACCATGAGTTTTCAAGAAGAATAATGTCATAAAAAGCAAACTCTATGTGATGTGGAGGGCAAACAGCAAAGCTTGGGTCATGAGGCAATTTTTCACCAAGTGGATAAATGAAGTGATTGGTCCCTCGGTGAAAAAATATTTGCTGGAGAAAGATTTGCCTCTGAAAGCTCTCCTACTTTTGGACAATGCACCACCTCACCCTCCAGGCTTGGAGGATGACTTACTAGAGGAGTTCAGCTTCATCACTGTAAGTTTCTTGCCCTCCAACACTATTCCTCTCATCCAGCACATAGACCAGCAGATCATTTCAAACTTCAAAAAGTTGTACAACAAGGCACTTTTGAGAAAACCTCTGACACCCAGTTGACCCTCACAGAATTCTGGAATGAGTGTTTCAATATACTGCACTGCCTTAATCTTACTGATTAGACTTTAGGACAAAGTCTCTTATAGGACAATGAATTCGGCATGGAAGAATTTGTGGCCAGAAGATGTGACTCAGAGAAACTTCAAAGGGTTTGAGGTTGACGCCAATCCTGCAGGTACAGAGGGTACAATTTTGCAGGATGCTGTATCTTTGGGCCAATCCATGGGTCTGGAGTTCGATGCTGCTGATGTTGAGGAGTTAGTGGAGGAACATCATGAAGAGCTCAGCACTGAGGAGCTGCAGGAACTATAGAAGGAGCAGCAACAGGAGGTGGCTGAAGAGATTTCTTCAGGTGAGGAGGAGATAAGGGAGGATGTCCCCAGTTCCTTGATAAGAGAAATGTGTACAAAATGGACAGAAGTTCAAAACTTTGTGGAAAAGTACCATCCAGACAAAACTCTGACAAGCAGAAATATGAATTTATTGAATGACCAAACAACTTCACACTTCCAAGGAATTCTGAAAAGAAGACAGAAGCAGCCCTCATTGTATAAGTTTTTAGTGAAGGTGACAAACAATGTATCAGAGCCTGTGGTGCAAGTTGAAAAAAGGCAGAAAAGAGAAAGAACATCTGAAGTGCAAGTGCCCGATGTTCTATCGGAGGTGGACTTTCCTTCCATACAAAATCCATGTGACCTCTTCTCCTCACCACTCTCCTCCCACCACCCCATTAGGCCATGAACTCTTCTTAGTACAGGGAAAGTGAAGTTTTTATTTTATTTAATCTAAATATTTATTAATTTTTAGGTTTATTACTCATGTAAACAAATGACATACAACCCCTGTGTTTTTACATATTTCCTTAAAAATGTGCATTGTCTTTAGTTTGGGAATGCATTAAATTTATTTACATTATTCCTTATAGGAAAAATTTGTTTGATACTCATTGTTTTTAGTACTGGTCGGGCCTCCCAGAACTAATTAATGATGAGTACCAAGGTACCACTGTATTCAGTCCAAATTTGAATTAAAGTCTTTATTATTCTTCCTTCCATATATATATATATGATTTATTTATTTACTTTTATCCATATTAATTTTCCAAGTGGCTCCTGTTTAAATATATTTGGGAAATCCTTTCTATGATCACTTTATATTGGCAATTTATCCTATACTTTCAGAAATTATATGGAGTTATTTAAGCTTTATTTTACCTAGAAATTGCTAAACACAAATGGCCACACCATTGGGTTTCTCCCAAACACAAATTAACATCTAAAGCACACACAGAAAACACTGAACTAAAAGGCTACCAGTGATTAATCTGATTGATATAATGGTGGGTCTTGTTCTGACTCTTCTTTTCTTTTCTGCAATTCCATTATCCCATATATCAGTGGGTATATCTGCTTCAAAGTATCTCTCTGACATCACTGCAACCTTTCCTTGTTTGGACCCTTTCTATACTCTGCCCAACACTGGTTGAATAGTTTCTACTTGAGACTTAAAGACAAAATTGTCTTCTTCAATTCCATCCTGATTTAATTTTTCAATATTAATGAATTCATTTAGATATATAAAAGAAAGGGAAAAGGAGAAGGAGGAACTGGACAAGGGGAGAAGGAAGAATTTGAGGAGTAAAGGAAGGGAGAGGAGGGAGGGACAAGGCGGAAGAAGAAGGGGGAGGGGAGAAGCAGACAAGAAGAAGAAGACAAGGAGGAAGGGAAGGAAGGAGAAGAAGAAGGAGGAGGAGGTGGAGAAATAATAGTTTAGAAGTTTTCAAAGCACCAGGCCCTGTGCCTGGCAATAGGAAATTTTTTTTTTTTAAATCCCTGATTTAGAAACTCATGCAATCTAGAAGAAAAGACATAAAAATAAATGCTGTCTATAATAGATGTTGAGAGAGAGAGAGATCAGGAGAAGGCATAATCAGGAGAAGGGCCTGAAAGATTAGATTTTTCAGGAGCTAAAGGAAAACAGAGAAATATTAGAAGAGGATATAGGATGATAAAAGATGCAAAATCAATGAACAAGTACTATTGGACTTAACAGCTTGACCTTTAGGAGGGCACTAGATACTTTGGCAAAAACAGTTCTAGTGGGGAGCTGGTGTAGCTCAGTGGTTGGGTGCCAGCTTCTCACATACAAGGTCCTGGGTTCAATCAATCCCTGGCCCTAGTAACTAAAAAAAAAAAAAGCTCTAGTAACAAAAATACTAGCAAATCAAATCTAGAAACATATAAAAAGGATTACATACCATGATCAGTGGGATTTATCCCAGGAATGCAAGGTTGGTTTAACATCCAAAAATAAATAAATGTAACTTATCAGTAGGATAAAGGACAAAAACCACATGATAAACCCAATAGGGGTAGAAAACTAGGATCAGAAGTAAACTTCCTCAACTTTTAAAAGGAATCTATGGAAAACCCTTATCTAAACATCATACCTGAATGCATTTCACCTAAGATCAGGAACAAGAAAAGGGTATCTGTCATCTGTTACTTTTACTCAACATTATACTGGAGGTTCTAGTCAGAGCAACCAGCAAGAAAATTAAATTAGAAAGAGGCAAAATTCTTTCTTTTAGCAGAAGACGTTGTCCTGTATATAGAAAATCCTAAGCAATATACACAAAGAACAATTAGAACTAATAAATTAGTTCAGCAAGGTTTCAGGATACAAAATCAATATACTATATATACTAATAATTAGAATATGTAAAAGATACTTAAAACTCAACAGGATAAAAACAACAAAGAATCCAATTCCATCAAATAGTATATGCCAATGGAAAACAGACACATGAAAAGATGTTCAACATCATTAACAACTAAGGATATGCAAATCAAAACCATAGTGAAATACCACTTCACACCTACTTGAATGGCTACAATAAAAAAAATACGACAAATTTGAAGGAGGATGTGAAGAAATTGGAATGCTCATTTACTGCTGGGAGTGTAAAATGGTACAGCCACTTTGGAAAATAGCCTGGCAGTTCTTCAAAATGTTAATAATAAAGTTTCTGTATGATCTAGCAACTCTGCTCTAGGCATATATTCAAGATAAATGAAAATATATGTCCTCATAGAAACTTGTACATGAATGTTCATAGCAGCATCATTTATAATAGCCAAAAAGTGGAAACCACACCAAGGGATGATAGCATGGTTATGAGTAATTTGTCAGGAAAAACAGTCAGCACCATCCTACCTGTGTATTTATTAATTTGAAAATCTGTCAATTTCTTCCATATGAGTACTTGCAAATTTGATCTTAAAATGTCTTTAGCAATAAGTAATCTGTTTGAAAATTTAATGTATTTGATCATTAATAAAAGTACAGATCTAGCATGCACCTATTTTACATTTTGAAAACTCTCTCTATCAGGTAGCTTTCCTGATTTTCAGTTGTCTATATACTGTCTGCTCAGAATGCAGTATAGTATATTCAGTCTACCATGACTTTTATTTTGTTGAATAATTCACCTGTTTTTCCTCCATTTGAGACACTCCTATTAAGTTACACATTGAGCAAGTGTATATGACTCAAAATGTGTTTTTCCCATTTATTGCCATGATATTTTGGGGACTGTGCTTTCATAGGAAACCTTTTGTTTCCAGTACCAATAGAATCTTTACTTAAGGTCAAGGCATTCTGGGCAAGGGTCCAGGATTATTGTTGACTTCTCAGTATTCCAATATGCACTAAGAAACTTCAAAAAGAAGATAAAATATGCAACACAATGTTAAAGTACAAAGGATTTAGATTTGGAATGCTCAAGTTCTGGTTCTACTACTCACTAATTGTGACACTTTGTAATTAGTATTTTAAAATTCAGTTACTTTATCTGTTAAATGAGGAAAATAATCATACTGAATGTGTAAGCATATAGTGAGAGTTAAATAAAATAATACCTAGACAGTACTGAGGACAGTGTTTGGTACATAAGTCCTGAATTAAGAGTAGCTTTTATCGTCATCATCATTTATTATCATCACAGTTTTCATTATTACTCTCAGTAGTACGATTCATTAGGAACAAAGTCTAGAATCTGACAGTTTTAAGGCACCTCCAAGATGACTGGTAAGTACGGAGCAATTAACTCCTTAAGAGGAAGCAATTAAATCTTTAAGTGAGAGACCTGTTTTTGTTTCCTAACCTGTGGACAGAGAAATGCTGAACATGATATGGATAGTTTCAAACATATCTATAGTATTCTAAATGTTTTAATCATAATTTCTTATTGTAAACTCTTACCATTTTCATTTTCTTTTTATGATGCTCTCCTTCCAGAGACTCTACATAAGAAATAAAAGGGTGGCAAGTGTGGTGGTTCTTCTTGTAATAAAGGATGCATCCTACAGGGTCCTTGACAGCACATAAATAAATGAATAAATAAATATATATTCCCGCATAGAAGCCTCTTTCTCTCCCTGCCAACAAAGCGAAGTGCAAATTTCCTTGGTAGGAAGAACAGATTAGATAAAAGCCAATATCTGGAACTACACAGACCTGGGTTCCAATCCTAGCACTACCATTGACTATTTGGGCAAATTGACCAACCTGAGCCTCACTTTCTTAATCTATAATAATGGGAATAATGATTGTCCCTTACCTCAAGGGGTTGTTGAAAAAACTAAATGAGATGAATTACATAAAGTTCTGAGAAAAATGGTGAACAAATAGGGCTCAGTGATGGTGGCTATTTTTTTTCATCAAATCAATTTTATTGATACATATTAATAAAGGATAAATCCATCCAATGTACAATCAATGGTGTTTGGTGTAATCACATATTTGTGCATTCATCACTTCAATCATTCTTAGAGCACTTTCATTATTCCAATAATAATAGTAATAAACAAAAAACAAACAAAACTCATCACCTCTCAATCTCTCTGTGCTTTCCCTGCCATACATAGCTGCTATTCTTTTCCTTCTTTCTCAAAAATTTTTATTCACATTTTGTAAAAACAGTCTTATAGATGCAATATCACTCATATTCGTGTTATACATAGGATTCACTATCTTATACAGTCCCATGTTACAGGTTTTAGCTCTCCTTCTAGTAATATACATGACCTTAGACTTTCCCTTTCAACCACTGTCATACCCATATAATAGTTCTGCTAGTGACCATCACCATGATATGCTTTCACCATTTCTATTCACTTCCAAAGATTTACAAACAACCTTTCTACCAATTCTGCACAGATTAACCTTCAGCTTTCCACTCTCTACTTCCTTCTATTTTCTGGTCACCTATATTCTAATTATTAACTCTATGAGTTTACACAATGTATTTAGTTCATAAACACAAAAACTCCTTGAGGAAAATATAGGAAAACATCTTCAAGATCTTGTGGTAGGGGTGGTATCTTAAACCTTATACTCAAAGCACGAGCAACAGAAGAAAAAATAGATAAATAGGACATCCTCAAAATTAAACACTTTTTCACCTCAAAGGACTTTGTCAAAAGGTTGGAAAGGTAGCTGACTCATTGGGAGAAAATATTTGGAAGCACATATCCAATAAAGGTTTAATATTGATGATATACAAAGAGATCATACAATTCAACAATGAAAAGACAAACTACGTGGTTAGAAAAAGGACACAAAACTTGAAAAGACAATTATCCAAAGAAGAAATAAAAAGGGTGAAGAAACACATGAAAAATGTTCAACATCACTAGCGATTAGGGAAATGCAAATCAAAACTACAATGAGATATTATTTCATACCTATTTGACTGGCCGCTATTAAAAAGTCAGAAAACTGTAAATGTTGGAGAGGGTGTGGAGAGATAGGAATGCTTATTCACTGTTGGCGTGTATGTAGAATCGTACAGCCACTGTGGAGGATTTTTTGGCAGTCCTAAGGTAGTTGAATATAGACTTGCCATGTGACCCGGCAATATCATTACTATACATATATCTATAAAAACTGAGAGCACAGACATGAATAGATATGTGCACACCGATGTTCATAGCAGCATTATTCACAGTTGCCAAATGTTGGAAACAGCCCAGGTGTCCATCAACTGATGAATGGATAAACAAATTGTGGTGTATAAACACGATGGAATATTATGTAGCAGTGAGAAATGAAGTCGTGACGCATATGATAACATGCATGAACATGGAGGACATTACATTGAGTGAAGCAAGCCAGACACAAAAGGACAAATATTGTATGACTGTGATATTATGGCAGCTATTTTTTTTTTTTTATCACAAATGCAGCTACAGATTCATGCATAAACTCCTTACTGGAAAACCTCTAGCTTTATGATAATAAAATTATCTCATTTGCACATTGGAGAATACTGAGCACTTGACCTAGGTAGCGAGAACATATATCTAACTCAATCATCAGCATCAATGCAGGCTATAAAAAAGTGAAAATTTCAAAACATATCCTTACTTTATGTTATCTGATCTGTGAAATAACTACTCTTTGTGGATCTGGCTCAAATTATTTTTAGAATGTAGGTTAGGTGATATAGGTTTTGTATGGTGTTTGGGAATGGCATATATTCTTTACAACCTGTATCTGATCAGGGCAACTACAGAAATCTCCATTCTCCTGGAGACCAGGGCTACAACTCCTCTCATATTAAAAAGGTACTCTCCTCTGTGGAAGGCAGATGGTGGTAATGACTGATAGCTTTCATAACAAGGCTGTTTTTTTTCATGACAGATTCTCCTTCCTGCCTTCAAGACAGCATATTATCTGTTGGAATATATGTTATTTTTCTACCCAGTGCTGAAGGCTGTCATATTTCTTTTACAAAATACAAGCCTGTAAGCATGCATAAACAAATGAACCAGCAATATATAGACCTCTCCACCAACTACAAGTGGCAACAGGATGGAACTTTCAGATAAGGTATCATCAAACTTTTGAAACTCTTCACCTATTCCAACTACACCCCAACTATTTCTGATGGTCACCCTAGGCTCAGTTCTGCCCAAGTATAGAGTGGATGAGATTCTGCAGCTCTGCAAACTAACAAGTATATTCTAGTAATTTTCTAATCAATGACTGACCATGATCAGTTTCCAACACATAAATTTAGATAAACAAAATGTAGGTGTTATACTTTTTATACAACTGCTATATCAATCTTTCAGATAAGGCCATGGGCAACCCTTCAAGTGTTTCTAGATTTACTAATACTTACTGGTCTTGATACCTCACTACTGTCCACCAAAAACGAAGAAACCTGTAGCCTTAGTTATAACCTTAGTCTGTCCTTTACCACTGGAAAATAATTCAGATTTAAGGTAGGTGTTTTAGAATAAAATTTCTATTTCTGCTATTTTGTCCTACTGGTTTGTATTATTAATACCTTATTTGCTTAAAAAAAAAAGCTTCATCTATTAGTTTCATAGTAAGTGGAATACAATTCCGTAAGTACCTGGTAAACTTTGCCAATTTTAGGTGCAGTTTGTCCTTCTCTTATTCACTTTCTTTACCTCTTGACATGCTAGAACTATTCTGAATACTATTCAGTATTTGAAAAAATGCACTTCTTTCTGTAAGAACTTACAAGTATAGGAGTTATTAATACTCAGAGACATGATATTCTTTTTATTTGGTTTATGTGATACTTTGGAGAGTGTTGATTCTTCATAAGGGGACTATTATATTTTTCATATTGAGAAATTGCTAAGATTCTCAGCATCTTAAAAAGACAATGTAACCTGGAAATAAACAGGCATTTAAAGATAAGAATGCTTATTACACAGCCATGTGGCCACTGGGTACTCATTAAGTATTAGCTGATATTCAAAAAATTAAGTGGAATATAATTACTTCCACTATAAGAATATTGCAAACTACAACTTTGGACAGGCTTGAAACTAAACAAGGCAATTTCAAAAATAAAGAATAAAAGCCTTTCTCATAAAATTTAAATTAGTGTCCTGGTTGTCATAAAACACTATAGAATGCCATTGTGATTGTGACAAATATCAAACAAAAACTTTTATATGCAGGCTGGATAATCTGACAAATAGAGGGTTTGTTCAAAGCATGAAAACCTTTTCTTATTGTATTCTGAGTGTTTTAATTTTTCAAAAATAATCAATCATTGAAATGATCGATCTATAAAGATTTTATAAAATTATAATAGTAAATTTTATTCCAGTTGAAGCTTAGCCCTTAACAGTTAAAGTTACTTACTTTTGTCAGATTTTTTTCTCCCAGAGATTAATTGCTGAAATTGACTAACTATTGAGTGCCCTCATTTTTTTCTTCGAAACAAACATAGAAATACCACAATATATACTAAATATATCTATATCTCTATATATCTGTATTTGTTATGGACCTACACACTACTGATATTTACATAGACACTCTGTAATAAAATGTGCCCACATGGAGTAAAAGGAACTTTTTGACATTTGTTATTCCCAGTTTGGTATTCACTAGGAAAGGAAGGACAAGGAAATGACTTTCAGTATTATCCCAATCCCTCTCCTTTGGGAGACGCAGGCTGCAGCTCTGAGATTGTTGCACTTAGTCAAGTGCAATGCTGTCTTTGAGAAGAATGGGCATCCTCCCCCTATTGGGTTCAAAGTTTTATATGTGCTTCTTAAATCAAACTTGTTAAATGTTTTCTTCCAATCTTCTATATCTTTTCTCATTTTAGTAGGTTTTCAGTGGAGATAGTGCTGTTGGTGGCATCCAACATGTATTTTCTGACTTTGAGTTTCTGTTGGCTCCTGTCCACTTTCTAAGCCTGATTATCATATAGCTTGCCAATTCCTTGAACTACTTGATGATTTCTCTGTTGCTTGAAACTGAGTTGGTTTCTTTTGCTTACAAATGAGAACCCTGTCAGATTCAGACTTTGTAACCAAGAATACATGGTAGATGAGAACTGGAGTGAAATGGAACAAATGCAAGATTGATTATCTCCTTTCATGGGTAAGAGCAATCCATTATTATTCAGGAATGGACAGCCGGTTGTTCACAGCACTCATTTATGAAACAGCAAATTAAAGTATTTGCAATGATAACCATGATATAAAGAGCTGATTGATAGCAGGTTTGGGTGGTCTTTGCTGTTATTCTGATAGACTTGCATGCTGGTCAAAAGTAATTGAAATAATGCAGTGTGGGTTGGCTGTTTCTAAGGATGTTGAACAACTTAAGGGAAAAGAATGAAAAGGTCAAATCCCAAAAATTTGTTTTCTATCCTTGGTCTGCAAACCAAGGATACTGTATGACTTAAAAATTTTGTTATTCCTAGAAGCCTTAGGGCCAAGGTAGCTAATATTTAAACTCAAGGTTTTTCCCTGAAGGTTGCTAAGTTACAGTGACAATTGAATTCACTGACTCTCCAATTCCCTTATGTGAAAGTTAAGGCATGGATTGTAGAAGAATGGGATCTGCAAAGTAAAATGCAGCTATTTGTGGAATTTACAAACTAATGATTCTCCCAAAACCTCAGCCCTTCCAGAGCCTCTCCTGCCTGCTGAAGCACCTATTCGTCATTTAATGAAGTGTCCTTCTTTTTAAGGCTTCATAAAATACTCCTATGAGACAGTTACATTTTAAGATAAAGCCTATTCTCACACCCAATTCCCCAGCAAAGAAGTACAACTAGAAGAAAAATCTGTTTTGTATTACAGACAAATTATAAAGTAAATCCTGAGAAGAAAGGCTTAAATACTTTTAAAAAGTCACAACTTTGAAAATATATATCAATATAGTAAGCACAAATATTGGGAAAATGTGTGAAAATGAGTTCTAAGGGTGATTTTCAGACAAAGGGGAAACGATTTTAAGTTAGGCAGAATGTGTCAATACAGATATATACCTCCCACATATTCTGGATACAATCTGCTACCTTGAACAGCTGGCACAAGTTCTAAAGTTTTGCTTTTATAATTGATTTTTCATTAAAACAAACAAAAAAAGATTTGGTGGTGGTTTTGCCTTTTGAAATTGAAATGTGAAAAGTCCATGGAATAATGTAAATGCATCAAATATTTCAAGTGATGGGAATACAAACATGGGTCTAACAAAAGTCCCTAAAGTGGCTGAGAATATCTTGTCCTCAACAAGTCTTTGAAATACACAGAGGTTGCAGGGCCAGTACATTAACCAGAAAATTTAATCCATGAGAAATAATCTCTTTATTGAGTATTATGGGCTCATGGGTTACTCAGGACTGAATATGTATGTGCCCAACTTCAGTCCCTCATTCCCAGACCTGAATAAATTCTTACTTCTATAGTCCCTTGAACAAAGCAGAAGTTGGGTATTCTTGAGGAAAAACACTATAACATCCATACATTCTGTGTATTTTTATCCTAGTCTTTACCAAAGATACAGGAAAGCATTTTTTAAAGTTACTTTCATATTTAGTGTATTGGATACTAGCCAGTTACTATTTTCTGGGACCTACATACCCTATTGTTTCACATTCTGTATAGGGGTTTATGGATATTAGGTGATCAACATAGACTTTATAAGATTCCACTTCTCTATAAGTTCCAAAATATCCAGTGGCTTTTGATTTTTTGAGTATTCACCCTCTAATAGCTATTACTAATGCCTAGGAATATCCCCACATTATTCTCTCATCTTAGAATAATGGTTATATGTAGATATTCTTGTCACTCCTCTTCTCTAACTTTTCACTAGTACATCACTAGCAAAAACATGACTGGGAAAGAATATAAGAGATTAATGTTACCCCCCGAGACTTGAAATGTGCATAGGAAAATAATATTGTCTATCATATCCCATGTTACTCACTACTTTAGCTGATACAGAAAACAGATGGCGTGTAGCTATTGATGTGGGAAATGTTACTTTTTTCCATATCCCAATAAATAGAAAACACCAGAAGCTCTTTTATGTAACCTAATCAGAGTTTCAAGATATTTATCATCTTGTCTCTAAGGTTATATCAGTTCTGTATCTGTGCCATATTGTAGACTGCAGGAACTGTGACTGTTTTACTATCTAGGGAACATAATACCAGTCTTCAAGATTGACGATTTCTAGATTCCGATAGTATCTAAAAGCTAAATACTCTAGATAACATTAGTAAGACATAATGTTGACTGATTATTGGGAGATAAAACCTTCAAAAATTAATGGAACACTCCTTCACTGTTGGTGGGAGTGTAAAATGGTGCAGCCTCTGTGGAATGAATAAAAACTAGTCTATTTCTGGACTCCCTATTCTAATGCATTGTTTTATTTAATTACCTTTTTATCAATACTATCTCTTGATTATTGCAGCTTTATAGTAAGTCTTAAAATCAAGTAGTGCAAATCCTTCAATTTTGTTCTTTCAGAATGCCTTTGGGCTTTTGAATTTTGCATTCTTACATAAGTTTTTAAATCAGATTTTCAATTTCTACCACAATAAAAAGTATGCTGGAATTTGGATTGGAATTTCATGTAGATTATTTTGAGAGTGGAAATTATAGAAATATTGAGTTTTCCATTTCATAAAGACAGTACATATCTCCATTTCTTTAAGTATTATTTAACATCTCTCAGCAATGCTTCATTGTTTTCATTGTAAAGTTCTTACATTTATTTTGTTAAATTTTTCCCTAAGTATTTCAACTTTTGACTCTGTTATAAATAGTGATGTTTCTAAATTTTCATTTTCCAGTAGTTGGCTGCTATTATTTAGAAATGTAATTAGATTTCCAATTCTGCCTAAGATGCAGAAATGTTCAGAAACATATCCTACCCACTATAACAATGAGAACAGGCCACATAGCCCACAAGACCATAATTTTTAAAGGCTGTCAGAGAGTTGAAGTTACAAGACAAACTTGGGAGCTGAAATCCAATGGGTGAGAAACCTCTCCTAAGAGAGATAGGAATAATGTTTTGTTTTGCTTTCTGAAAAAGAGTAGGAAAAAGAGGTGGCCACCATAAAAGCAGGAAAGAAGAAAACACCTCAAAATTAACTTATTTTAAGGGCCAAAAATGGACTACTGTAAAAAGTTAGACTCCCCAGGAGCCCCAGAGACTATGGGAATTTATATTCACTCATAAATCTGTGTTGAGTAGAGTGAAGAATTGTATCACTTTGGAAGAAGGGCAAGGATGTGAAAAGAACCCTATCCCTGAGGATCAGGCACACAAAGCCTACTTGATATTGAAGCGGGAGAAGTGAGAACACCCTCCATTACTGCCTGTAAATATCGAAACAAACCTGTGGTACAACAAATCTAAATAAGAAGTGACAAAATACTAAATCAATTCAACTACAAACTAGATAGACCTAACCCTCTACGATAACAGCTTGACAGAAGAGACATTCACATTTCTGAGTGTAAACATTATTTAGAAATTTATTGAAATAAATGTCTGGCATTCAATAAAAATTATGAAGGGTACAAAATACTGAGAAGATATCATCCATTGCCAAATGATACAAGAGCCTGCATAAACAATTCAGAGATGACAGGTATTTGAAGTATTAATTAAGAATTTTTAAATGATCAGATAGGAGCATTGTATGGTCACATCATTAAAGATGGGTATTATGATGAACAGATGGGATATCTTAGCAGATAGATGTAAAGTATAAAAAGAAGCCCAAAAGAAATGCTAGAAATAATAAGTATATATATATATATATATATATATATATATATATCTCAGAAATGCTAGAAATAATAAGTGTATATATATATATATATATATCAGAGATAAAGAACCCCATCAAAACACTATTCAGTAAGACCAACTCAACAGAGGAAAAGATCAGTTAAATAGAATACAAACAAATAGGAATTAAACAAAATGAAACAAAAACAATAAAAAGAGTGAAAAAAGTTGAATTGAACACCCAAAATTTATGGAACAATGTGAAACTACCTAACACACATGCAAATGGAGTCGCTGGAGAAGAAGGGAGAAAGTGTAGGCAACAAGATTTATTTGAACAGGTAATGGTGGAGAATTTTCCATAGGTTATTGAACAACAACAATACACATATATCAGGTACTCAGAGAACTCCAAAATATTATCTACTTGGGGACTTTCCTCCAGCTTTCAATTAAAAACCTATAAGACAAGCAAAGTAGCAAGAAAATATAACACTGCCAAGAATGCAATTCAATCAACAGAATCAGACACTGTTATCATTTAGAGGAAGGATTTAAGTTAACTATGGTTAAAATGTTAAGATTTCTAAAAGAAAAAATCCCACTGACTGCCGCAATAAATATTGCCTCAAATAGCAGCGCTTCTGAGGGCTCCAGAGACATCCAAACATTACAGGCAGGGCAGAGAGCTCAGGAATTTGGCACCCTGTCAGTGGGCCCTACTTTGGAATTACACTCCCCAATGTGACAGAGTTGGACTCATTTGTGGTCTCCCTACTCGTGGCTCTTCTGCCCCTTCTCTTTGAACCTAGAGTTAGTACTAGATTTGATAGGTATATGTCCAAGAGACTTAAATCTTTGGCCTGTTCATGTGCCAGTTGGGCCCTGAATTCAACAGCATTTCAACACCTGCTCTCCAGTTCATTGCACTCACCCAGGACAACTAAAAAGGAGATGATGATGGACAATGCCCATCCCAAGGAACAGAGAGAGTCTGCAAGTGCAAGCAAGATAGTCCCATCCATCTTCCCTATTGGATCTAAGCCCCCTCTCAATTACAGGTGAAGTGGGCATCACCATCCCAGAATCCTCAGGATTGGGGAATGAATGATGGTCTAGAGTAGACTTACTGTTATTCTACCTTAGACTTATTGTTATTCTAGCAATGGAAGCACTTTTACCATTGATGTGGAGGCAGTAGCCACCAGTGGTCGTGAGAGGAGGGAGAGGGAAAAACAGGTATAATATGGGGGCATTTTGGGGACATTGGAATTGTTCTGCATGATGATGCAATGATGGTTACAGGCCATTATATATTTTGTCATAACTTACAAAATTGTGCAGAACAGAGGGTAGACTATAATGTAAACTATAATCCATACTTAGTGGCAGTGCTCCAATATGTGTTCATCAATTGTAATAAATATACCACACTAATGAAAGATGTTGTTAATGTGGGAAAGTGTGGGAGGGGTAGGGAGCGTGGTATATGGGAATCCCTTCTATTTTTTATGTAACATTTATGTAATCTCAAGCTCTTAAAAAATTTTTAAAAGTATTAAAAAAAAGATTAGCATGCATGATCATATGGGGAATTTCAGGAGATCATTAGATAGTATAAAAAAGAATCAAATGGAAATGTTAGAAACAAACAAAATAGTAACATAGATGATGTTTTCTATAGGCTCATCAGCAGATTCAATACAACTAAAGAAACCACACCAAATGAAACACAAAGAAGAAAAACAGTGAAGGAAGAAAGTTAAAAAAAAAAAACAAAAACACACACACACAAAAAAACAAAGCTATTAAGAGCTGAGGCACAGTGTCAAATTATCTAACATACACATAATTGAAAACTCAGGATTTAAAGAGAGAGAGACTAGGAAAGGAGAAATATTTGAAGAGATGATGGCTACAAATTTCCAAAATTAATAAAGGACAGTGTACCACAGATCCAAGAACCCCGGAGAAAAGCAAAGGAAATAAAAAATGAAAATGAAAAAAAAAATGTAGATAATTCATAATCAAACTGTTGAGGTGGAAAAGTAATAAGGAAATCTTGAATTGAGCCAGAAAAAAAGGCACTTAAAATACAAAGGAGCAAGAAAAGATTATAGGGCCTTCTAGAACTTCTGAAATTATGTGAGTCAAATGACAATGGGGAGGTAATGCCCAATTGGTATAGACTTGTCTTTAGGTAATGATGGTGATGATGGTAACACAATATTGTGAAAGTAATTAACACCACTGAAATGTATGTTTGAAAGTGGTGAAAATGAGAAATTTCAGGTTGTATACATGTTACCAGAATTTTTTTAAAAAATTCATTCCACAGATCTGAAAATCACAAAGAATGAACCATAATGTAAACTATGAACTATTGTTAACCGTTTAATTATAATTATATTGTTTCATCATTTGTAACAAAGGTACTACACTAATGCAAAATGTTAATATGGAAAACTGAATATGTAAATTGGTGTACATGGGAACTCTGTACCTTCTGTGTGATTTTTCTGTAAACCTACAATTTTGCTAGTTAAAAAAAATTGGGAAAAAAGACAATGGAGCCACATCTTTTTAAAAAAAATAGTGCCAACACCGATTCCTATACCAGAGAAAATATCTTTCAAAAGTGAAGGATAAATACAGAAAATTTCAGATAAAAACATCTGAGAAAATTCACCGCCAGCATTCTTGCACTAAAATAAATGTTAAAGGAATTTTTTTCAGATAAAAAGAATATGATACCGGACAGAAACCTGGGTGTATACAGAAATAAGGAATGCCTAAAATTGCATAAAGTTATAGAATTCATTTTTCCTATTTTATTTGCTCTAAAAGATACCTGACTATCCAAAGGAAGAAGAGTAACAATGCATTGTGTATTCATAACATTTGTAAAATGAAAAGTATGTCAGCAACTGCACAAAGGATGGGAGGCAGGAGCTAGGAGCATTCTGTTTTCAGGTCTACTCTACGGATCTAGGACTTGCCAGCCCTCACAATCATGAGCCAATTCCTTATAATAAATCTCACACACACACACACACATCAAAAAAAAAAAACACCACACATCCTGTTGATTCTGTTTCTCTGGAGAACCCAGAATTGGTATATTTCTGTTCTTCCTCAGATCAGTAGTTCTTTCCTTTCCCTCAAAGCCCCTGGTTTTTATCCTCATATTTAGTTATTAAGTCTAGTATTTAACAATAGACAGATGCACATTTCTCACCCTCAATAGCTGGGTGATCCCAAAGCTAATTATCCACCTTTAGTGTTCCTCCTCAGCTTCACACCTTTTATTATTCAAATCACAAAGATGTTTGAGTTGATAAGTGCTCTGGCACGATTTTAAAAAACAAAATGGTGATATTAAAAAGTAGATTGTGGAGGGGACATACACAGGCCACCCACTAATACACTTAGGTTTCTATCACCAAGGTCATCAGGAATCCCAGGATTTCCCCTAGATGCCCTCTTTGCCCTGCCCTTTCTCTTCTGGACTTTGTTTTCCTGATTGGGCACTGATAAAGACCCCACATACATTAGATTATTTTGAACATGTAACCAGGAAGACGAAACCCCATGCTAACAGCAGTATAAATAGAAAAAGAAAATGAAAAGTGGGAGACAGAAAGGCAGAGAGCGAGGACAGTGATAAAGCAGAATTAACCCTCCATAATCATCAGGATGAATCCCCACTAGGATGACTGCCATGACAGCCTCCCATAGTTGCTAAATGTTCTGCACTACCACAGTAAACATTTACCACAGGTTCTGCTGAGGCATCACCCTGGAGAGGCTAGCTAAGCTCTGTTGCCATGATTCTTGCTTTAAATTCCCCATTTAAGATTTTCAGCTGGCTGACAATTTCTAAATAGTCTCATTGCCTGCAAAGGGCCTTACTCTTATGTGATTACTTACATTTTCCGTCATAAAACATGCAAAGATCCCATAGGGTAAAGTTTCCAATATTTCATAGCCCACATGAGACTTTGGGCTTAACTTTCCATAGAGTTATCCATTATTTTGGGACAATCTATTGTCAGCTAAGACAATAAGTGCATTGTGAGGAACTTCTGTTGATTTTCACCAGACTTCCAATTATTTTCTCCTTACTGAAGCATAATAATGAATAAAACAAAAATACTAGCTACCTTTATTGAGTCCTTATTCTGTGTGAGGAAATGGGATACTAAATAAGCACCTGCATGTCTATTAATCCTCACTAAAACTCGTGAGGCAGATATTATTATTCCACATTCATAGATAAAGATTTATAGCTAAGTGACTGTTCTAAATATGACTATGATACAACTCAGGTAATTCTCTGATTACACATTGTTAGGTATTTTGTTCTACTGCCTCTGGGATGGCATGATTACCTTTACCAACCAAGCCAAATAAATGAGAACTGATGAAAACTTGATTTTTCCTTACCTAACAACTTGTTTGTAGATGTACAAAGTAGGAAATGCCAGCCAAGTTCCCCAAATGACTTACCCCATATACTGGGCTCACCCAGATATCCTAAGCCCCCAATCTTACCAATTATCTGCTTCGAGAGTCAAATGTGTTATATTTGACTTTGGATGGATTTATGCTTTATTAATATGTATCAATAAAATTGATTTGTTAAGAAAATCCTTTTCTTCATTGTCTCCCTACTTCCTGGTATTTCTCATTTCCCGGAACAATAAAACTTTTATAATCAGCAGATTCCCCCAGAGTTCCAGCCAGCTTGGTTTTTCTGACTTTGGGAATCTAACCAGCAGCAATGAACAGGAACGTCTCATGTTCTAATATGAATTTCTTATAAGAGGAATATCAAATAATCAACTCAATCAGACTAAGACGTATTGCCAAATCTCTTAGACTTATAATTTCCTCATATTCCATTAATATTTGCTTGGAAATTCTAGAATTTGAGGTCTTAATTCATATTTGTCTAGTATACATTAAAAATTATGCCCTTTTAAAAACAGGTTTTATTGAAATACAATTTGCATGCTATAAAATTTACCCATTTAATGAGCACAATTAAATTATATTTAGATATATTCACAGATTTTTGCAACCATTGCCACAATCTAATTTTGAACATTTTCACCACCCCAAAAAGAAACCCCATACCTATTAGGAGTAGTTCCCCTAATTCCCCAGACCCAGCCATAAGCAAACACCAATTTATTTTCTGTCTGTATAGCTTGTCTATTCTGGATATTTCATATAAATTGAATCATACAAAATGTGGTGTTTTGTACCCGGCTTCTTTCATTTAGCATAAGGTTTTCAAAATTTATCCATGTTGTAGCATGTATCAGTACTTCATTCTTTTTTATGTATAGCTGAAAACATTCTGTTGTATAGATATACTGTTATAAAAATCTATTCATCAGTTGCTGGACATTTAGGTTGTTTCCAATTTTGGGTGATTAATTGGGCTTTTGAGCATTGTGTACAACTTTTTGCATGGACACATATTTTCATTTCTCTTGGATATAAACCCAGAAGGGAAATTGCTAGGTCATATTACCATATGTAATATGTAACCTTACATTTAACATTTTGAGTAACTGTCAAACTGTTTTCCAAACAAGCTGCACATTTTACATTCCCACCAACAATGTATGAGGGCTCCAATCTCCCCATATAATCTCTAACACTTGTTACTATGCCTTTTTCTTTATACCTAGACTGGTGGCTGTGAAGTTGCATCTCATTGTGCTTTTGATTTGCATTTCTTTAGTGACTAATGATATTGAGCATCTTTTCCTGTGTTCATTGGAAATTTGTATATATTCTTTGGAGAAATATCTACTCAAATCCTTTGCCTATTTTTAAGCCTGTTTTGATTGGGTTATTTCATTTTATGATTAAGTTGTAAGAATTCTTTATGTATTTTGGTTTTAAGTCCATTATCAGATATATGATTTGCAAATATTTTTTCTCACTTGTGGGTTGTCTTTTCACTTTCTTGATGGTGTCCTTCAAGTACAAAAGCTTTTAACTTTGATGATGCCTAATTTACCTATTTTTTCCCTTTGTTTACTTGGATTTAGGTGTCATACCTAAACAACTATTTTCTAATCCAAGTCCATGAACATTTATTTCTGTATTTTCTTGTAAGATTTTTATAGCTTTAATTCTTATAGTTATGTCTTTGATCAATTTTGAATTAATTTTTGTGTATGGTGTGAGGTAAGGTGTAGCTTAATTCTTCTGCATATTCACTTGTTCCAGAACCATTTGTTGAAAAGATTATTCCTTCCCAACTGAATTATCTTGACCTCTTTATTAAAAAAATCAATTGACCTTAAAAGTGATGGTTTTTTTATGGCCTCTCAATTTTATTCCATTGTTGTATATGTCTATTCTTAGGACAGTACCACAATCTCTTGATTACCACAGCTTTGTTGTAAGTTTTGAAATTGGAAGGTGTGAGTCCTTCAACTTTGTTCTTTTGCAAGATTGCTTTGACTCTTCTGCATCTCTTAGAATTCCGTATGGATTTTTGGATCAGCCTGTCAATTTTTGCAAAACAAAGCCACCAGCTTAGATTTCATAGAGATTAATAAATATTATGTTTTTACATGTTTTCTAAAAACATAAGGTAATCTGCTGATATCATAAATACATTAGACTTGATAACTGATGGAAGTTAGCTATGCTAAGTAGAAAATACTAATTTTGGAGTGAAGGTTTGGGAAGAGAAATGCTAAAACATGTTACTACCACAGAAAGATTTTTGTCACCTAGATTATTAGGAGAACTAGACAAATCTCGTTTCAACCTAGTCAGTTTCTTATGAGGAGTTCCTCTTTCCTCTCCCAAACTTATTTATCCTAAATGCATTTGTTTAAATGATTTCTCATATTTGGTTGACTGATCCAGAGGAATAAATGAGATAAAATAAAATAAAACATGAGGCAAAGTAAACATACCTTACTAAACAAATAACAACAAAATAATTCCTTTGTGAAAGTGTGAAAATTGATCGGTCCCATCATTGTAGGTCATTTTATAGGCTCCCGGTTTCTCTTTTCTCCCTGTCCAAGTTATGGGTGCTTCTGGGCCACCTGGCCAGTAAACACCTGCCTCATCCATGGCTTAGACCCTGAATTATTAGCCTCCATTGTTTTCACAAGTTTCTCATCGACCTCTGTATCCTGTAATCACTTTATTAATCAGTCTGAACTTGATGAGTTTCAAGCTTTATGTTTCTCCCATCACTTCCTTCACCTATGCTCTATCAAACCCCCCTTTATTTTCTTTTAACTTTTGAGATACCACGAGAATACTCCTTCAGATCTTCAACTCCAGAGAGCATAGTAGACAAAGAGCCTAAGGTGTTGTGTTCTGAAATCGATCTTCACGTTTGTTCTGAGGCCAAGTTTTCTACAGGCTGTTCTCAGCCAATGACTGAGGACAGCGGGGATATGAAGCAAGTCCATTCCTGGAAGACACAGGACTCCTGTGACAGGTGACTTTGGCCTGAGGACTCCCCAAGAACCTTGCTGAACCTTCCCTGACTGCTTGGCTGATTAAGACACTTCAGCCTGATCTTCCTTCCCTCTGTCCTTCACTTGAGGCCAATACTGCATTGCTGCCTGATAGCTCTCCCAACCTTCCTGGGCTTCCTCCCCATTTTCTGTCACAGGTATTTCCCATAATAGAATTCTTGCTCATTTAATCTCCTGTTGGCAACTGCCTTTTTGGAGGACCTCTATTACCACAAATTACATATTCGACAGGTTACCTAACATCCAATCATTTTTAAGTACAAGCTCTTTAGACTTGTTTAAATCTTGATTCATATCGTATCTGATATTTACCTCCTTCCTTCCTCCCTCCAGGTTTCTGCCAAAGAGGGTGGATAAGAAAGGGATTGTGTCTGTCAGTTCCCAGGCTGATTTTTAGAGATGACACAACAGCCTTTTTTCTCATTAAATATTGACTGGTGCTTAATGCTATCTTTGTTGCAAGCATTGATTAGTAGTTCTCCTATTGGGTGCATGTGAGTTCCTTAAGGAACTTCACCAGAGACCTCCCCTACTGCACAGTTCTCTGATACAGGACATCTGACTCTAGCTTATTTTCCTTCCACCCTCTGTCACAGCTTCAGCCTCTGTTGATTTCCCTCAGAAAGCAGCCTTCTTGGGTGGTATGCCTGCAGGGCAGTCCAAACTGAGCTATCTTCCAAGTGTCCCCTAGACCTGTAAAAATCTTGCCAGGCCACAAGGGCAGGGGAGGCAACTGCTTCATGACAGCCTTTTCTCTCCTCCCCAACCAGTCCCTTTTTTCCACCCTGTCTTTCTTCTCCAACTATCTTTGGCCATATTAAAAAAGCATAAAAGTCAGATCAGCAAATCACTTCATAAGAAGACTTCCAAAAGGAGCATGGAATACCAGCCTCCCCTTCTTTCAGGCATCTTTCATTTCCACAAATTCCTCTCTCAGAACCACCTTCATTTGCCTTGTGGTTAGAAAACATGCTCCACCTCCTCTCCAACAGGGAAGGATGGCACAAGCCATTTCACTTCTTTCTAGGATCATATATATGACTTCAAAAAGGGTTCTTTGAAATATCTGCCCTCCCCACAGTGGTTTTATGTAAACAGGGTAGAGGAGAGAGAGTCAACAGTTTGAGTAGCAAAGCTAAATTGACCATGACTAGGTAAGTCCTGGGGAAATATCTGACCCCAAATATTTTGGGCTTTCTTAAGAATATGGGGAGTACTTGAGACTTCTTTGTCATATGTTTAAGGTCCCAGAGGTCAATTCCAGGGCACAGTAATGTCTCATGAAATATTTTGTAACACAAATTTCCTGGCCTACGAATCCCAAATTCAATGCTTTTAGATACTGCATCCCACTTAGATACTACTGATATTTTACACTTTATCCCTGGATTTTAATTCTACTTTAATGCAGTTCACAAAGCCATATCTTTAATGATGTGGTTTCTGGATCTGTAACTCCTCTGGTTTAAGCCAGGAAATGAACTGAGAAAACTTAGACATTTACTTACATGAGGACATTCTTTTCATTAGTTTCTTGAAAGAGACTTGAATGATTGCTAATTCATGACTTTTACCATCTTTTTGCTAAAAATTCCTTGTACTTCATTAAAATTGGACAGCAGAACAATTTCCAAAGTGTAGACAACTTTCCTTACTGACACCTGTAACACAATTAATTTTTTTCTATTCTGATTTGTTCTGGCTGCCACAGCTATTGCTTTGGGATTTTCTTTGTGGGAAGTTGTCCTTCAAGCTGCATGATTCTAATACTGCCAGAGAATTTCACCCCATTTTCTTAAGTAATACTATTTCTCAGTCACCAACATGTCCTGAAAAACCACTGTGCTTGCCATGTCTGGATGTGTGTAGCAGAAGCAACTCTCACACAATAAATGCAGCAATTATGTGGGTAGGACTCATTCAGTTAGTTGGAGGCCTTAAAAGCAAAGAACTGGAGGTTTCCAGAGAGAAGAGAAACTTCTGCCTCAAGACTCCAGTATCAACTCCCTTTAGAAAATCTAGCCTATTGACCTCCCCTACGAATTTCATACTCATGACTTCAGCATCAACTTGTACTGGAATTTCTAGCTGCCAACCCACCCTATGGATCTAGGACTTGCAACCCTCACAGTCATGTGAGCCAATTTCTTATAATAAGTCATACACACACACATATATCCTGTAGGTTCTGTTTCTCTGCAGAGCCCTGACATGATAGACTTATATTTCAGGTCTTCCTAAAATCAGTAGTTCTTTCTTTTTTAAATGATTACTTAGAAATTCTAGAATCCAAGAACCTACAAATGCACTTTTACTCTATTAGACTGGGATTCCAAACTTGTATATAAAATAATAATATAGGAAAGGCAGAAGTTTGGGTGAGGAAATGACAAGAGTACTTTTCCACCACAGTTCATGGTCACCATTATTGTCACCACATTCCTGTCATCCTTTCCACTTCATGGAATTTCCTTCCAATTGAGCCTACAAAAGAACACCTTACTACTTTGGTTGTACTGCCTATTTGTCTTGAGATCCACAGCTCCTTCCAGTTCAACGTTGTCCTTCTCAGACACATTCTATGTAAAGGATTTTAGAGCTGTAGTCATTCCTTAGACAACAACATGCTCACTTCCCATCACAGGCACCTTGGAGTCTTTATTAAATTCTCTTTAACTCATTGTTGTCCATAACTTGTTCCATGTCATATAAAAGAACACCAGTTAAGTGTGAATTCAAAAAGGAAAATTGAACAACCACTCAAACTAAAAAAGTTTATCAGAGTGAGAGGAGGAGAAGGTGATAAGGAAGAAGAGAAAAAGCAAGAGAGAACAAAGGAAAGATGAAAGAGACATAGAGATACTAACAGATAGCCTACTGTGAAAGAGAAGCTGCAGACAGTAGTAAATGACCAGCCCCTGACACAAGAAGGAAAACATCCTCTTGATGCTCCAGAGCCCAGGCAGAGATATATCATAGCGCACCTGTCCAGAAGGAGTCTTATGTTAGTGACAGTACAACTGTGACTTGACATCTTGAGATTCATCACCCTCTTTTTCTGCCAGTAAACCTTTAGGGCAGGAAGGTATCAGTCAAGATTCCAGAATCAGCCAGTCTCTGTGTGTTATCAGGAAGTTTCATCCTTTTCCACAGGCTTCAATTATACTGACTACCAATTCTACTGGCCTAATGGCTCAACTTCAACACTGTATTCATTGTATTTTATCTAAATTTTTAGGAATCATGTGTACTAATTGTGGTACAGTGCAATTTTCCTAAAATTTTATTTTTGACATGAGGGCTTAATTTTCAATTGACAGCATCTATTATTCTTGAAAATACTTTATGAGGTCCATATTTCAATCACTTATGAGGAACTCCCCTGCAATCTCTGCTCTTTTAATAAAGTGTAGTAAAATACAACTAAAGCTACATCTATTGAGCCCATGCTTAGTACCAGACATTCTAAGCACTTTACAAGCATTGATTAATTCAATCCTTGGAATAACATTACATGGCAGATAATATTTACTCCATTTTATAGACTGCAAAACTAAGGCCTAGAGGTTAGAAAAGAAGAAGAAAAAAACTTATCACAGAGCTATAACCTGTTAGAGGTTGGATTTTTTCCAGTTTTTTTTTTCTCATTCCATAATTTTTCTTCAATTCATAGACTTACTCCTAACAAACAATTCTCTTAAATTTGTCCTTACTATTTTTGCAAAACTTCACATAGTTCGCTTAATCATAGATACATTTCCTAAAAATCTACATTCTCTCACATCTAGTAAACTAACTTTGTTCATACATTAGCTAAGAAATTCTAAATTTTGGAAACATGTATATGTATATTTCTCATCCCTAGACCTTGAGGATTTCATTTGAAATCTTATTGCCTAAATGGGTGTCTTTAATGTCAGACTTCAAAACTACCAAGAGTTCACAGCACCAAATATTACTACAGACAATGGAAAGGGCCATCTGCCCAATAGAAAAGGTCAGAGAAGGACTAAGAGTTGTCTCCCTTGCCAGTACAGTGAAGTCCCTGGTCACTCAGCCCACGAAGGAACTGAAATCCTGCTACTGCCCACATGCTTTCTACCTGTTTTCACTCCCACTTCAAATCCTAGCATTTCCAACAAATCCTACTTAATAGCACCACACACACACACTTTTGGTTATACTGCCAGTTGGAAAAGATTCTTCACTGTATAGCTAGCATTAACCAAACAAGGAATGTTATCACAAGTTTCAGAGTTTGTAAGAGCAAGAGAGAGAAAAAAATGCAAGGAAAGCATTATAGAATTCAAAAATGGCTCCTCCTCTAAAACAGGGGTTCTTAACAAGGGTTCAGCGAACTTGAATTTAAATTACAAAACGCATTATTCTTGTGGGTACGTGTTGGTGTGGGTGTGATATATTTATTAAATAATATACAGTATAGTGTGGATTTAGTAAGGGGCCTGTGGTTTTCACCTGACTGGCAAAGGGGTACATGGAACAAAAAAAGGTTAAGAACCTCTCCTCTAAAAGGAGAAAAAACAAAGAATGTGACTTCATTTTTGAAATGTGTGCTTTCCTTGCCTCTTACAATAAGAAACAGGTAGGAGAGTGGAACACAGCACAGTTGCACCAAGCCCGGCAACTTCTGCTTACCATCAGGAAATACCCCACTGCCAACTCCCATCACTTATTGAGACTTCTACACAACTCAGATCTTCTTACAACATGTTGCTGTTTTTATTAATACAACTTCTCTTAGAGAATGTCGCAATGGAAAAGTTTACATTCATCATTCAATATAATATAACGTTTTGATGTGGGATGAGAAAAGTAGTCACACATGCTTCTGAGTGCTCCCCTTTCTCTGACATTGGAAACATTGTTTACCAGCCTGAAACATACGGCTCTTAGTAAGAGGTTAATCTTTCTCCTCTGTCTTGTTAACAAATGGACCTGCACCTCTGTATGTAGGACTGAGAGTGAATTCCCTGGTTCAAACACTTACCAGTATTTATCCTCACTCCATTATCCAAAAATACCAAATAGGATTTTTTTTGAAAGAAGCTTTAGATTACATAAATGTTACATCAAAAATATAGAGGATTTCCAAATACCTCATCCCCTCTCCCTCCTGCACTTTGCCACATTAACAACATCTTTCATTAGTGTGGTACATTTGTTACAACTGATAAACATATATTGAAGCATTGCTACTAACCATGGACTATAGTTTACTTTATGGTTTACACTTTGCACTGCACAATTTTATAGGTTTTGACAAAATGTATAATGGCCTGTATCTGTCATTGCAATGTCATGCAGAACAATTCCAATGTCGGAAAAATGCCCCATGTTACACCTATTCTTCCCTCTCCTTCCCTTCAGAGCCTCTGGTGGCCACTGCCTTTATATCAGTGTTAGAAGTTCTTCTATTACTAGAATAATCTACTTTAGTCCATAGTTCCATTCCCCCTTATGCTTGTTCATTCCTCAATCTTGAGGATTTTGGGATGGTGATGCCCACTCTGCTTCTGATTAAGAGGGGGCTTAGATCCCATGAGGCAGGTGGGTGGAACTGTCTTGCTTGCAGTTGTAGATACTCTCTGTTTTTTGGGATGGGCATTGTCTTTCACTATCCTTTTGTTAGTTGTCCTGGGTGAGTCCAGTGAATTGGAGAGTAGGTGTTGGCTGCAACTCTGCTGAGATTCAGGGCTCAATCGGCATATGAACAGCCGGAAGTGTTAATTATAGATTCAAATAAAAGGGGCATAAGAACCATGTTTAGGAAAATGATAAATGAGTCCAACTCCCATATATTGTGGGGATAGGTTATCATATATTCCAAGGTAAAGCCCACCATCAGGGTGCCAAATTCTTGAGGTTGTCTGCCCTGCTTATACTGTCTAGATGTCTCTAGAGCCCTCAGGAGCCCCTGCTTGAAGCATTGTTTATTGCAACCATCAGTGAGATCCTTCTAAGACATGGATAAGCATAACCTCTGGAATGAATTCCCAACTCACTTTGAAATCTCTTAGCCATAAAATCTCATTTGTGTTGAATATTTCCCCCTTTCGATCAAGGTCTTTTTCTAAATGCATCACTAGTTGGCGATTGGTAATAATACCTTGCTGTCATCCTGGGAGTCATGTCCTAAAGAGTGGAAGGTAATAAATTTATATGCTGAGTTTGACTTAGAGAGAGGCCACATTAGAGCAAAAACGAGGCTTTCAGGAGGTAACTCTTAGTCAATACATAATACTAGGCTGTTTCAATTTCACAAGAACAAGGTTCATAAATACAAACATCAATATCAAGGGCCTGGCCTATTGGTCTGTCCTTCTTCACTAGGCACTGCCCATGTACTCTAGGGACTCTTGCCACTTTATTAGAGAATGTAGCAGGACTCTCCAGGATAGGAATTCTGTATACTTTTGGTTATTGTGTGGGTCTGCACCCACCGAGACAATACCCCATGACCACTTAAACACATCAATATTCCATAGAGGCATGCCACAGGTACACACATCCCCCACTACCAACACCCTGCACCAGTGATCCTCCCCTGCCACAGCTGCGAATCTTCTGCAATCCTAAACCTCCCCCAAAACAAAGCCTAAATAAATAAAAATAATGAAAAATATGAATTAAAATTCAAAAATTTTTATTTTCACTTTTAAAAATTGCCCTTAAAAGGAATTATATCAAAGAGAAAAAATACTTTCATTTTAATGCAAATTTTACCATTTTCCAATCTCCCCATCCCTTCTTGTACTACCAATTTCTATCTTTTTGTTTTAACCTGAAGAATTCCCTTTAGCATTCCTAATAGTGCAGATCTGCTCAATATAAATTATCTTAGCTTTCATTTATTGAAGATGTCTTTATTTCACCTTCATTTTTGAAAGACATTTTCACTGAAGAAGGAATTTGATGTTGTCAATTTTTTCTTTCAATATTTTAAGATGCCATTCTAATGTCTCCTGCTTTTTCATGTTTCTGAAGAGAAGTTACCTCCTGTATTTCTTATTGTTATTTGCCTTTATAGAATGTGTATTTTCTCTGATTTTTAAAAAATAATTTTTTCTCCTTACACTTGAATTTCAACAATTTCGTTAAGAGGGGTATTTAACATAACTGGGGTATGCTGAGTTATTGAATCAATGAGTTGATAATTTTATAAAAATTGGAGAACAGGATATTCATTTTTTAAAAATTCTGCCTTGTTCTCTCTTACTCCTCTCAACAGGATATTGCAAATACATGTATATTAGACTGTATGTATATTACTCTGCTTGATATTAGCCTACAATTCACTGACATTATGTTTTTTTTATTCAAACCGTTTTCTGCTTCATTTTTTAATTTATAATGTTTTTAATTTTTTAAAACTTTATTAGAGAAGTTGAGGGTTTACAAAATGATTTTGCATAAAATACAGAATTCCCATATGCCACCACACCACGAACACCATATGCTGGTGTAGAATATTTGTTACTATTGACAAAAACACATTTTAATATTTGTGCTATTAATTAAATTCCATGGTGATTTAGGGTTCACTGTGTAGTGTAGTCTCATGGATTTTTTAAATTCTTTTACCATATATACAATCTAACATTTCTCCTTTTAATCATATCCATATATATATATATATATATTTCAGTGCCATTAAATATGTTCAGTTTTGTGCTACCATCACAACCATACCTTATCAAAACATTTCCATCATTCCAAATAGGAAACCTGTACATTTTAAGACTCAACTTCCCATTTCCTATCCTCACCCTGATGCCTGGTAACCTATATTCTAGACGCCGACTCTATGAGTTTTCTTATTATAATTGTTTCAAAGCAATGAGAGCACACAGTATTATGCCTTTTTTGTCTGGCTCAGCATGAAGTTCCATCCAGGTTGTCGCATGCATCAGTACTTCATTCCTTTTCACTGTGTATATATACCACATTTTATTTATCCATTCATTCATTGATCACCACTTGGACTGTTTCCATCTTTTGGCAATTGTGAATAATGCTCCTATGAACATTGGTGTGCAAACAACTGTCCAGTCCCTGCTTTCAAATCTTTTATTTTCACACCTAGTAGTGTGATTGCTGGGTGATTTGGTAGTTCCGTACTTAGTTTTCTGAGGAACCACCAAACTCTTCCACAGCGACTGCACCATTTTACATTGCCCACCAGCAGTGAATGAGTGTACCTATTTCTCTGCATCCTCTCCAACACTTCTTATTTTCCATTTTTTTAATAACAGCCATTTTAATGGGTTTGAAATGGTACTGCAATGTGGTTTTGAAGAACAAAAGATTTATTTTGATTTTGATTTATCTATATTTATTTTTGTTGTTTGTGCTTTGGGTGTATAGTCTAAGAAATCATTGTCTAACACAAGGTCCTAAAAATGTTTCCCTAGGTCTTCTTCTAGGAATTTGGTAGCTCTAGGTCTTATATTTAAGTCTTTGATTCATTTTGAGTTGATTTTTTACATATGGTGTGAGGGAGGAGTCTTCCTCCCCACCCCCAAAGGAAAATCCAGTTTTCCCAGCACCATTTGTTGAAGAAACTATTTTTTCTCTTTCTGAATTGAGTGGTCTTTGTCACTTTGTCAAAATCAGTTGGCCATAAATGCAAGGGTTGATTTCTTAGCTCTTAATTCTACTCAATTAGTCTATATGTCTGTCCTTATTCCAGTACCATGCTGTTTTGATAACTGTGGCTTTGTAACAAGTTTTAAGATTGGGAAGTGTGAGTCCGCTGACTTCATTCTTCTTTTTAAAGATGACTTTAGCTATTTGGGGCCCCTCACCCTTCCAAATAAATTTGATAACTGGCTTTTCCATTTCTGCAAAGAAGGTTGTTGGAATTTTGATTGGGATTGCACTGAATCTATACATTGTTTTGGGTAGTATTGACACCTTAATGATATTTAGCCTTTTAATCCATGAATAGGGAATATCCTTCCATTTATTTGGGTCTTTTTAATTTCTTTTACAACTGTCTTATAGATCTCTGTGTACAAGTCCCTTACATTCCTTGGTTAGATTTATTCCTAGATATTTGATTCTTTTAGTTGCTATTGTGAAAGGAATTTTTGTCTTTATTTTTTCTTGCACTATTTCATTACTTATGAATAGAAATACAACTGATTTTTGGATATTGATCTCATACCCTGTCACATTGCTGAATTCATTTATTGGCTCTAGGAGCTTTGCTATGGATTTTTCAGTATTTTCTGTATATGGGACCACATCATCTGCAAACAGAGAAAATTTTATTTCTTTCTTTCCAATTTTGAAGGTTTTTATTTCTTCTTCTTGCCTAATTGCCCTGGCTAGAACTTCCAGTACAATGTTGAGTAACAGTGGTGACAGTGATCATCCTTGTCTTGTTCCTGATCTTAGAGGGACAACTGTCAGTCTTTCACCATTAAGTAGGATGTTAGTTGTGGGCTTTTCATCTATGCCCTTCATCATGTTGAGGAAGCTTTCTTCTATTCCTAGTGTACTAAGTGTTTTTATTATGAATTGGTGCTGGATTTTCTCAAGTACATTTTTCTATATCAATTGAGATGACCATGTGAGTTTTTTAAAATTTTCATTCTGTTAGTGTGGTGTAAAGAAAAATATTAACTGGTTTTCTTATGTTTAATCACCCTTACATGCCAGGGTTAAATCCCACATGATCATGGTGTTAAATTATTTTAATATGTTGTTGGATGCAATTTGTTAATATTTTTTGAGGATTTTTGCATCTATATTCATTAGAGATATTGGTCTGTAGTTTTCTTTTGTGGTATCTTTACCTGGCTGTGATGTGAAGGTGATGTTGGCCTCATGGAATGAATTAGGGAGTATTCCTTTCTCTTCAATTTTTTGGAGAGTTTGGGAAGAATTGGAGTTAACCCTTCTTGGATTGTTTGGTAGAATTCCCCTATGATGCCATCTGTTCCTGGGCTTTTCTTTGTTGGAAGATTTTTGCTTATTGATTCAATCACTTTACTAGTAATTGGTTTGTTGGTATCTTCTATATCTTATAGAGTCAGTTAAGTAGTTTGTGTTTCTAAGAATTTGTCCATTTCATCTAGCTTATCTAATTTATTTGCATACAGTTGGTCATAGTATCCATTTATAGTCCTTTTTATATCAGCAGGGTCAATAGTAATGTCCCCATTTTCATTTCTGATTTTCATTATTTCATCCTTTTTTTTTCTTCTTTGTCAGTATAGCTAAAGGTTTGTCAACCAACTTTTGGTTTTGTTGATTCTTTCTCTTCTTTTTGTTTTCTATTTCGTTTATTTCCACTCTGATCTTTGTTATTTCCTTCTTTCTGCTTGTTTTGGCCTTCTTTTGCTCCTCTTTTTCTAGTTTTCCTGTTTTGAGCTTAGGTCTCTGATTTGAAGTCTATGTTCTTTTTTAAGGTAAGCATTTGGAGCTATAATTTTCCTCTCAGCACTGCCTTCACTGCATCCCACAAGTTTTGGTAGGTTGCATTTTCATTTGCATTTGACTCAAGATATTTCATCATTTTGCTTTTGATTTCCTCTTTCAATCGTCGATTGTTTGAGTATGTTGTTTAATTTTCACCTATTTGTGAATTTTCCCTTTCTCCCTCTCTTATTGATTTCTAGCTTCATTCCATTGTGGTTGGAAAATATATATTGTATGCTTTCATTCTTTTTGAATTTAGTGACACTTGTTTTGTGATCCAACATATGGTTAATCCTAGAGAATGATCCATGTGCACTTGAGAAGAATGTGTATTCTGTTTTTGTTGGGTGAAGTGTCTATGTATGTCCTTTAGGTATAATTGGTTTATTGTATTATTCAAGTCCTATACTTCCTTATTGATCTTCTGACTGCATGTTCTATCCATTATTGAGAGTGTGTTAAAGTCTTCCACTATTAACATAGAACTGTCAATGGCTCCCTTCAAATCTGTCAGTATTTGCTTCATATATTTTAGGACTCTGCTGTTATGTCCATATATAATTATAATTATTATATCTTCCTGTTGAATTGTCACTTTTGTCAGTATTTCCTGGCTATCTTTGTCCCTTGTAAATGGTTTTTATGTAAAGTTTATTTTATCCAATATTAGTATAGCAATCCTGCTCTCAATTGCTTACTACTTGAATGATATATATTTTTCCCATCTTTTCACCATCAACTTACTTGTATCTTTGACTTTAAGGTGAGTCTCTTGCAGACAGCATAGAGTTGGTTCATTCTTTTTATACATTCTGCCAATCTTTGCCTTTTGACTGGAAAGTTTAACCCATTTACATTTAAAGTCACTACTGATAATACAGGTCTTTCTTCTGCCATTTTGACTATTTAGCCTTTGTAAGTCTTATACCTTTTTTTGTCTCTAACTTCCACTAAAGTCTACTTTTAAATTTATATGCTTTCTTGTGTTCTACTATACTGAGTGCCTTCTCATACTATCTGGATATATTATCATCTTTTTTTCCTGTGGTTACCATAGGTTTAAAATTTAACATCTTAAATGTATAACAATTGTTTATATTTGGTTTCATCAGATAAAAAATTCTCAGCTGGCAGTTGTTTTCCTTTAGCACTTTAAGTATTTCACCCCAATTTCTTCTTGCCTTTATGATTTTTGATGACAAATCGGCACTCAATCTAATTGGGACTCCCTTGTATGCAACATGTTGATTTTCTCTTGCAGCTTTCAGAACTCTTTCCTTTATTCTTTGCATTTGAGAGTGTAATCAATATATGATGGGCTGTATTTTTCTTCATGATTATCCTGTTTGGTGTTCTCTGAGCTTTTTGGATGTGCAAATTCATGTCTTTTGTTAAGTCTGGCAGTTTTCTGTCATTATTTCTTTGACTATTCCTTCTGTCCCTTTCTCTCTTTTATCTCCTTCTGAGATTCCCATAATGTTGGTGCCCTGGATAGTGTTCTATACCTGTCCAAGGTCATTTTCACTTTTAATATTCATTTTTTCTTTCTGCTTCACAGTGTGACTCATTTCAAGTGTCTTGTGTTCAAGTCCACTCATTCTTTCTTCTGCTAGCTTCAATCTAGATTGAAACACTTAAACACTTAAACACATCTAGATTGAAACCCTTAAAACACTCCTGGGTTATTGTGGTCTTCAACTTCAGTAATTCTGTTTGGTTCCTTCTTTTCTAGTTTCTTTGTTTATCTTGTAATCTTTTGTTGCACACTGTACATTTTAATATTTTAAAATTTAACTTTGAGATTTACTCCTTGGGATGTCTGCTTTGTTTTAGTTTTGTGTGTTTTTTGTGAAATTTTTTTTGGTTTTGTAATCACCTGGTGATAAGAAAGAGATTTTCCTGAGCTTATGTCCCCCTGTCAGGAAGGTCTGCCCACAGTGAATGCACTGTGCAGGGTTTGCCCTGTCCTACTGCACTTCTGTTTTATCCTGGGCTCTTGCTTCTTAGTTGTTTTGGAGTTCACCTGTTTACAGGAGTTTGGTTGGCCCTGTTTCCCAGGAGATAAACCTTGGTACTGGTTACCTGAAGTTAGCAGGCCTTTGTCCCAGATTGTCTGCTTCTATAGTTTTTTGCACTCCTTTCATTGTCTCATGCTGCTTTTGCTTGGGGGGCAAATTCTGGGAGGAAATTCACCCCAGGGAAAACTTTTCTAATTCAGTATTTCCCAGCCAAAATAGGGCCAGGAATCCATGAAGGGCTGCAGACCAGATCCAAAGTGCCCTGTGGAGGTGGTCAGGAAGGGTGCCCAAAAGTTAGATGATGGGGCATGACTCACCTTGCAGTACACCCACAGTCTATGCCTTGGACTGTGTACTTTTTTCATTTCCTTGTCTCTTAATAAAGACTTTACTCCCTTGCCTAAAAAAACAAAAAAAAAACAAAAACACAGCCTTATCTGATGGCTCCCCAAAGCTGAGCTTTTCGGGCCTGCCCAGCAAATATAGCCTTTTCAGTTAAGTTTCCCCACAGCTCTAAGGAAACCCTGCAACTCTGCATCTTTAAATCTCCACTGCCTCTGCCCCTGCCTGGAGAGGGTTAAAACAAGGGCTGCCGCCTTTGTCTGGAGCGGGGTTGAAACAATAGCTGCCCTCAGAGCTGGGACTCAGTTATCCAAATTAGCTAATGAAAAGCCAGCCATGATCATTGATCATTTGTACACAACCTTGTTTTATGTCCCTTTCTGTTACCAACTTCTAGCCAGGGTCTGGACCCCATAGCAGCTTGTCATAAGAGTGGGGGGTGGGAGCCATACAGTGAGAACAATTTATAGTTCTTTACTATAATTTATCAGCCTCTACCTCCTGTTCTTCCCTAGATGCTGTACAGTGTTCTTCTGGCCTCTGGGGTTTCAGAATAGTTGTTCCAGACAGTTCCTGCCTGTTTAATAGTTGTTTTGAAGAAAGGACTGAGTCTTAGAGCTCCGTACTCTGCCATTTTCTCTCAAAGTGTCTGCTTCAGTTTTGACAACATCTATTGACCAGCTTTCAAATTCGCTGATGCCTTCTTCTTTAGTATCCAATTTGTTGTTAAGCCCAATCTATACATTTTTAGTCAGATATTGCAGTATTCAATTCTAGAATTCCTACTTTGTCCGATTTTAGAGTTTTCATTTCTCTGCTGAAATTCGCCAACTGTTTCACCAATATTTCCTTCTTTCCCTACAAATTTTTTAACATAGTTAAAATAGCTGTTTTAAATTTCCTTGTTGGCTAAATCCAATAACTAAATCAGCTCTTGATCTGCTTCTAATAATCATGTTTTTTCTTGATTTTAGGTTGTGCTTTCCTACTACTTTACATGTCATGTAATTTTTCATATTATTCCAATCTTGCCTTAATAGAGTAGAGAGTATAGCTTTTGTTTTGCTTTGTTATTAAAAGAGAATTCATGTCCCTTCCTCTGTGTGATGGGAGAGAGAATGAACATTCCAATTCCTCCTACCCCACGTTGAACTGATATTAAGGCCAGTTTTAATTAGATTATTTTACCTGTGATTAGCCCAACCCACAACTTACTGTGGCTGTGCTTTCATTTTGATCTTGTAATCATTTGAACTGAGAGGGATTGTGCTGGAGTTTCATATATTTTTGGATCATGCTTAGATTTAACTCAGGCATAGCCCCAGAATCCAAGTACCACGAAAAAGTGAAAGGCTGCATTATTTCTTTCCACTCCCTAGCCCTTTTTCTACTTCTGCTTTTTCAGCAAAAGTCAAGACTGAGAGTGTCATGAGAATTATTAGGACTAGGGATTTAGCATTTATTTTGGGGATCTTCAGGATTATATTCTATCCATAAAGCTCATAATGTCCTCTAATGATCATCTAATACCATTTTGTCCCTATAAAATCTCTGCTCCTATGGCAGGTCCATTTCTCCCTCTGCTCATTTCCACAACCAGCTCTGCAACTCTCTGCTGTCCTATAAAGGATTTTGTTTTTCTCTGTAATTCAGTTTATCAAGACTTCCATGCAGCCGCTGTTCTTCATTAGCCTTAGAGGAAAATATTCACTTTGTTTCAGTTTTTATTGTTGATACCATGGAAATGAAGTTTTGTTAGTCCTTCAACAACTTAATCTGAAGCAGAAGTCCTTTCTTCACATCCTTTCAAAATTTATTTTAAGTGCTTCTCACTGTCCCATTTTTATTCCATCAAGTTTAGCTTCCTCACTGATTTTACCACCAAAGCTTTCCTGGTGCTCAAAAATACCTTCCAGAGTACTAATATAAACTTCCAATAAATAATTTTAATGGCTGTGTTTCAGCTCTGAATAAAAACATTTCATATTTTATTATTCTTAATTTAAAACATAATTTTATATACTCCAACTAGTCTCAGACATATTCCCAATTCCCTAAGTTTCTTCATGTTAATAGGCCCACAACTTCTATTGAAATGTGCTTAGAAATTCTAGAATTTAATGCATACTCCTTCAATAAATCTTGATGATTCTCCTTTAGGATATTCTTCCTGGAATGTAGCTCCTCAGAGAATTGTCTCTCTGTCCATGCTCTGTACAGCACAAAGATATTAACCTGTGTAAGAATATCTGATGGTTTGGAAAATACTGGTGTGGGGTATTTGGTAATGCTATTACTGTGGCCCTCTGTCCATGTCACCAAGGCCACCAGGAACATATTTCTTACCACTCTACAGACACCAACTTTCTGCCTTCACCTCTACTCCATGAAAGGTCTTCATGATCAAATCTGACTGGTAGCATCCATGCTTAGGCTTACCTTGTATGTGCTGCTAGTGGAGTAAAAATGTGCCTAAATTTATGCACAGCTACATGGGAAAAAGCAGACAATGGGAGAGTAGAAAGATGTAGGGAGAAAAATAATAACAAACTTACAGTCTCAAATATAAGGTTGATAATCCTAATTTTATGAAACCTTCACCAGTCTACTGGCAAACACCAAATGTCACAGACATCCTGTGGATGTTTGTGTACCTAAGGCTTTCCTGTAGTTTCGCTGATCTGAGTATTTCACTGAATAATACAAGACAGCTCCTTAGACTTTTTATTAGCAGAGAAAAATGTTTAATTTATTTTAGCTGGGATGATGACTATATCCAAATCTAAACAGTTCTTTCAACTCATTTCTTACATGCCTTCTCCTTCTTCTGTGACACATGCATCTAATCATTTTCAGCTTTACTGACACATATCGGTGGTGATGCCCCTACTCATGCTACTCACGTCTCCAGAATATCAATAGTCCTTCTCATTTGTGAACTAAGTTGTTAAATATGTGGTTGTGAAAGTTTGGGTTTGAAGATTTTCTGATCATCGTTTCTACCAGTTTTACTCAGAGTCTTTCCAATATTGAAGGGGTGCTATTATTCCACTATTATTAAGCACTCATACAAATTGTGAATGGAACTCTGTCCACTCTCCAGTTGCCACATGTTTACCTTCATTCTGATTTAGGCATTAGCCTTTTTGAACATTCCCACAAGCTGGACCACCCACAAGTACAGCAGAGTAAAGAGAAATAGAACATGGAATCCAGAGGAGAGAAAGAAGAAGCACTGGGAGCAGGAATGCTGACTACTAGCTTATTAGGACTGAGGATGATGGGTTTTTGTAATGCCCCCCCCCATATTCATATACTCAAATAATGATACTCTAAAAATCTGACTATCAATTCTTGGCCACATTATCTTCATACCAATTGAGAAATTTCAGGAACTATTTCTAGACATGTGTACTCCAAACACATAGATAGTAACTTTGAAAGAATAAGCAAATGAGAAATAATTAAGAGAGAAGTGAACAGGGTAGAAAGAGACAGAAAAGGAGAATATTTTTATAGCTATAGAATGAATATTGTTCTTGATATTTTAAAAATTTTGTAACAGTTAATTTTTGTTTCTTCAAAGTCCTTTATGATTGTGACACAGTGAGAGTATTAACAAACATGATGTTTATGACTTTAACCTGAGATTTGTCTATTCTGAGTCTCTCTAATTGTCACAAGTCTCAGTATACCGTTTCAGTGTTGAAGAGTACATTTTATTTCATTACTATTGACCTCTGCATTGTTCTTTGGTGTGTTCTTCAAGGTCATCTGGAAAATGTTCAGCAAAGACAGCCCATAGCAAAAGGTTTGTTTTCAAAAATTTGAGTTCTCATTAAATTCTTCTATTCCTTTAGCTAATTTCTGAGGGACATCCCATGGCATGATTCCAGGACCTGAGGATGCAAGGTTTTTTGGAATAGAGAGAGGGATAAGTCGCATCTCCAATGTCTCTTGGTCCATCCATAACTGATCCATTAATTTTTTTTTCCATGACCAGTTTACTGGTTCAAAAGTTGACCTTTTCACAGAATATGTCACCAAAGTAGTGGAAATGGTGAAAAATGAGAAAGAGTGACTTTTAGGTAGAGGCAGACAGCCATGGAGACTATACAGGCACAGGATGGGACTAGCCGGCAAACTCTCAATATATCACATTCAACTTCAAGATTTACACTTAACTTTCAGTGAGGACACCTAATTCTTGGAAATACTTTTGAACCCCATCTATGTGTGTGAATTCATAAGGTACTCTGCTGTGCTCTCCCAAGCATCTCTATTCTCTTACGGAAACATAACAAAAATGTATTGGTGCATTTACTGAGCTCACTGTATGCCAGAAGCCTTACCCACTTTACATGTAATGCCCCACTTAAACCTCCCAATGATGCTATGATCCACTCCCTTTCATATATATTGAAAGTGAGGTACAGGTGTTAACTAATTTTCAAAGAACTGAGAGGTATTAAGTATAAGAACTGTGATTTGGATCCAGCCAAGTCTGATTTCAAAATCAGGGTTCTTAAGCACGACACACTACTGATAGACACACAGTAAGTTTCCAATTAATTTTGGTTGATTGAATGAATGGCTCCATCAAGCAATCATTCAGCAATGAGTGTCTCCTAGAAAGAATGACCTTAGCAGTCTTTCCAGTCATATCAATGACTCCACAACAAAGAAGCCTTCCTTAACCAGCTTGTTTGCATTGACAATTTCACAAAAATAAGCTATATGCAAATAGGTCTCTTGTCCTGGATAATAGATTGCACAAATTATTTCAACTGTGTCATTCTTGAAATGCCATTATTCCATTACTAGTGGCCAGTCCTCATCTCCTGGCATGTCCTGCAATTTCTGCCCTCATCAATAAATTCTGGAATACTTGCCATACAGATACCTCTTTCCCTTCAGCAATCCAGTTACAGTAAGGCTATTAATACATGTGCTGGACTGTTAATCACACACTTGTTAGGTAGCAGTATTGTGTATTTCCAGTTCACCATACCAAATAGAGTGTAATAAATGTTGAAATAATTTTAAGTATCAATTCAAACCAGTTGACCTACCAGCTAAATTTAAAAGCTCAGTAATTCTCTCTGGAACTCTCCCCCATATCATCTTCAATATTTCCCTTCACTTCTGAGCCTGCCCTTTCTGTTAGACATGTTCACCTGCACTGGATTATAAATTACTCACTATTCAGGACAGGGCAATTCAAATTTCAGTGGATAGTCTAGAAGATGAGTTGTACTTCCTTGGTATCAAGCTCAGCCACACTCCCTGATATCCTGAGAGAGAAAGGCGATAAAATTTTTTCTATATCCTTTCCACATCCATTTCTTAGTCACTGTTTCTACTACTGTACAGCTGCTTTACAGAATTGTTTTCAAAACTATCTCCCCAACACAATGTAATTTTTATTCATTTTACAAATATTTATTGAGTATCTCTTTTGGGCCAGGTATTTTCTAGTTGCAGGAAATGCAGCTTTGAATAAAACAGATGAAATTCCTGTGTTAATGGAGCTGATGTTTGGATAAGAGGTGGGAAGATGATTATAAAATAAATAAGTAAAATATGCATTATATTAGATGAAGCTACATGATATAAAAAAGTAAAGCAAGGAAAAGAGATAAAAGTGCATGATGGGGAAGATAGATTCTAATTTTAAATAGCTTGGTTATGGAAGACTTCATTAAAAAGGAGACATTTAAACAAATTGCTGATGGAAGTGAGGGAATGATCCATGAGGCTATCAAAATGAAAATCATTATTCCAGACTGAGAGAATGACAGTTTTAAAGATTCTAGGGGGATCATGCCTGGCAAGTTCCAGGAACAGCAAAGAGGTTGGTGTGGCCCGAGCAGAGTGGCAGAGTGAGTGAGAAAGAATCAGCAGGAGATGCTATCAGAGAAGTGGGCTTAGGCCATTGCTATCTGACATCTTGACCATTAAGCAACTTACTGAATGGGTTATCAAAGATTTCTACTGCTCAGTAATAGTTTCCTGTATAATATATTATCCCCTGTGCAACTACTTTTATTTTGTTGTTAAATTTAGAACTGTTGATAAAACTGTCTGTCCAGTTTCAGATATAATCCCCATCCCTGGTCTTCTTCAGTTCATGTATCACTTGCCTTCCATTCATAATGCCTTAGTAATTCTAGTTTGACGATTCAGTTTGAGTGTACCGACTATAGCTGGTATCTTCTGTTCCATACCTCTTCGTGCTAAGTGCACTCATTTCACAGTATGAAGGCCTTGGATTTAACAGTAGATGGTACCACAAAGCCCTACACAAGAAACGGTGCTGTTTGAGAGTACATCTGCCAGCCACAGCCAGATCACTCAGCCATGGAAAAGCAACGCTTTGGTGACTCCATAAACACAGGCTTCCTACCCTCAAGTGTCATTTTATATGCTGGTTTTTTTAGCCATGTATTGGTTTTCCAAACCAATTGCATTGATAATCACTATGTAAAAGTTCACTCTGAATGCACAGGAAGTAGATGAAATTTTAATACAGAATTATTGACAGGACAAGAAAATGGGAGTGCAAAGGATAAAGAAAGCAATAAGGAGGTTACAGGCACAGTTTCCTACTACTAGTTTAGTAAAACTTTAGAGGAGAGATGTCTATATGATTTGTAAATACTTTTATTCAGCAGGTACCTTGAGCATATTTATAATAATCAGGTTCCTTGCCCTGGTCCCATCATCTTCCTGCTCAAAGGTGCAGGTTATGTTACAGCATGGAATTCTTTGATTGTAAAATGTATTTCCAAATATTATCCTACCAAGTGACTACTCACTGTATTCATTTTCTATTGCTGCCATGCCAAATTACCTCAAACCTAGTCCTTAAGACAGCACAAATTTATTATCTTACAGTTCTGTGGGTCAGAAATCTGGCACAGGTCTCACTGGGCTAAAATCAAAGAATTGGCACGGCTGCACTCCTGTCTGGAGACTCTACAAGAAAATCCATTTCCTTGTCTTTGCCAGCTTCCAAAGACCTCTTGGCTTGTGGCCCCCTTCCTCCATCTTCAAACCAGCCATGTCACAATCTCTCTGACCCTTCTTCAATCATCACATTTCTCTCTGACTGCAGCAGGGAAAGTTTTTCTGCTTTAAAGGGCCCATGTGATTAGATTGGACCCACCTGGACCATCCAGGATACTCTCTCCATCTTAAGATCCTTAACCTTAATCACATCTGCAAAGTCCCTTTTTGACATGTAATATAATGCATTCTTAGGAGATTGGGCATTGACATCTTTGCAGGACCATTTTCTACCTACCACACTTACTTTCCAATTGTGTATAGAGATAATCCTACCAAAATTAGTCTCTTCCTTATGCCCTGGCATACACTGCTGGACTGATTACCTTTTCTGTCCTGAGCAGGACCCTACAGCAAGGACACCCTCTCCACAATGCAAATTTCAGCAGCTGAGGAGTAAACTCCTCCCTACTCAGATTGCAATTCCTACTAGTCATTTCTGTGACAATATGTTTACAACATGCAGGCAAAACCGAAGAATTATGATTTTCCTGATCATCATTTCTTTAGCATCACTTTAAGGCACATATATTTGAATGAACTAGAATTCTGTTAATGGGAGCCACTGTGTATCTCAGCCACGTTCCTGGCACACTCAAATAAGAAGTCTCAGGAAGTGCTCACATGTCCCCTGAGAAATTTTTAGAAGCTATGTATTTCTTCATGCCCATATACTGATATCTATACTTTTAAAGTTTAAATAAGTTTTAAAATGAGATAGAATATATTAAACATTATAGTAAACATTTTATAATAAGTAATAAAATAAGAAATGATTAATACTGGAATAAAAATAAAAATATTTTTCCTGAAGATTTTATCTATTACATCTTGAAAATCGTGATATTCCACAAAATATTTCCACTTTCATTTAAAACAATTTATCTCAGCCTCTGCATTATTGATATTTGTCGTGGAGGCACTATCTTGGACATTGTAGGATGTTTTTCAGCATCCCTGGCCTCTGAACACTAGCTGCCAGTAGCACTTACCCTCAGTGTGACTACAAAAAATGTCTCCAGATATTGCCAAATGTTCCCAGGGGGAGCAAAGTCACGTGCATTGAGATTTTATAGTGTTAAGAATTCAGTACATCCCAACAAGGAACAAGCTTCACCGTTAAAGAAAAAATGTGAAATCAGGCAAGCCAGTTAGCTGTATAGTTTGGAGTGGCTTCAAAAGTCATTCTGGTAAGCTTTCCCCAAACCAGCTGCTATTTTCACATTAACCCCTCATCACCAAAAGGATTCTACACCTGAGCAATGCAATATAGTAATATTTGGGATAGGTGAGGACTATGCCTTTATGATGTAAAGTGCAAAAAGGGCTAATGTTAATTCAGGCAAGTTCTAACAGAGTTTTATAAAAGCATGCTTATGAAAGGTGAGAATCTAGTAATGGATTCCCTTAAAACTATACATGATTCAAAAAAAAAATCCATGTTTCATATCCTACTTTCATTCCCTGATCTAGTTTCCAGTATCTCTATTTCCCTCCACGGGCACTTCTTCAATAATTTGAAAACTCTTCTTCCTGTTAAAATATCACCCACATAAGCTAACTCTTGATTTGGACTAGACAATAAGAGCTTTTTATCTTTTTATGGATTGGATTTGTTTTGCCCCCACAGTTTTATATTCTGGTCTTTCCTCAGTCACATTAATGACCTCTAGTAGACCATGAGCAAAGATTTCTCAAATGTATTTCTTCCTAAATTTAAAAATCTTGTCCCTCCAGTCAAACATTTCTCAAATTTCTGGTCTTTCTCAAGTGTATAAAGGCTCACAAATTAATTTTCTTTGCATAAGACCTTAGAATTCAATTTTAGATGTTTATTTCAGTCAGTATTCTCAGTACTCTCGACTTTACTCTAAAGGTATCCTGTGTACAGCAGAAGGATAATAGATTGGCCAAACACCCCGGTGTCAGAACATACTAGTGCTGGATAATCCGTTCTGGAGGGTCCTGTGCCCCAGAAAACTGGGAAACTGTCTCAGTAGCCACTCTCCAGTCCTACTGTCACTTCCTCAATAAAAGGACCAATCCCAGCAGTGGCCAACATTTGTTATTTCATATTAAACATGCATCGAGTAGAGTAAATGTTAAACATTTTGAGGCAAGAAATTGAGAAGAGGGAAGGAGAATGAGGGGGAGAGATTCACAGAGAGGAGGGGAGACAGAGAGAGAGAGAGAAGCTCCAAAGACCGAACTTCAAAGAAAGAATGATCAAAATGTGACCCAGGGTGAACTAAGGACCTCTGTGTACAGTTCTAGAAAATACTTACCATTACTATGCATCATAATCAGGCTCTCACATCCCAATACACATCCCAGTGGACACTAAAAACTAACCTGTTCTTGAAAGTCTATGTCTTTTTGCTTCACTCCACCAGAAGTATCCAAAGAAAAGGAGCTTAGGTCAATTCCCTCATAGTCAATCCTCTGCTACTGAGGCCCCCAAAGCTACAACTTGTTTACCAGCCTGAAATAGTCTCATTATGGCATCATCCTTCCTTACAGGCCCTAAAAAGGTCCATTCTCCCCCAAACATTCTTCTATCCCTTTATTGCCTATTTTTAAACTTGGAGGCACCATATTCTTCAAATTACTCATTACACATGATTCGGATATCTGAAATGGACAGGTAATTTTATTTCTACATTGCTCGTCTTTGCTGGATTTGTATAGGAAACTTGTCTCATCCTTTATCAGCATCTGGCAGAATTAAACCTCAGTAAGAAACTACATCCTAAAGCATTTGCTTGTCCATTTCACATCTTACTTCCTGACATTTCCTTTTGCTCTTGTTCCATGGACTTGATTCCAATTTATGTGAGTCTTCTCTGCAAACTGGCACAATTTTGCTTCTCTTGTGCTGACTTGGATCCCCTTCCTTAGACTTTGCTCACTTTGATGATGGTCTTTCTACCAATCCCCAGAAAACTCCAGGCCCTGCCAAATCTTCAAGCCACAACTGCCCTCAGGCAGTTAAGCCCTCTAACTGCATCTCCTTGTTTAGCTACATTCTCAAGCACTGTAGTGCAAAATTTTACGTATGTCATCCGCCACTATTTTATTACCTTAATTACTTTTTGGATCACCAGTTGGGCTAGAGGAGTTGCCAGTTTCTCTAACTGCTGAAAATCAATGCCATCTTTATATTCTTGACTTAAGTAAACCTTACAAGTCTAAACAGTTGTCTTAAAAGTTTAAAACCCTACCTCACTTCTATGATAGTCATCAAGCTCATTCATTCAGCTACGATTTCCCTATCATGGGTCTCTGTCCTATATATATTACTTTTCATCTGGTTCTATGAAGAACAAATTCCAAACAATCTAGAAGGAGTCATTTCTCATTTATAAAGGTTTCCCATTCAAAAATAGGCCTTTATCTTAGTCTGACAGTACTATTATAACAAATACTGTACACTGTTTGCCTTAACAAAAAGAATTTATTGTCTGATAGTTTCAGAGGCTAGAAGTCCAAAATCAAGCCATTGGCAAGGACACTTTCTCCCCAAAGCCTGTAGCATTCTAGTGCTGGCTTGCTGCAATATTTGGGGTTGTTTGGATTACATCTCTAGTGTAATCACATGGTGATTTCTCTCTTCTTGTGTCTGCTCTTCCTGTTTCTGCTGACTTCTGACATCTTCCTATGGGCTTCACTGACTTACTGCATCAGAATTTCTTCTGCTTATAAAGGACACCAGTAATACAGATTAAGGCCCACCTTGATTCTGTTGGACCACGTCTAAGCAGGACTTTAAAATACATCTTCAACAGGTCCTATTTACAAATGGGTTCTCTCCACAGGAATGCAGATTAAGAATGTGTCTTTGTTGGGAAACATAATTCAAACAACCACAGCCTCTATTCCATTTTAAAGCCTGTTCTTTGTTCTTTGGCAAGTTCTACATAGATACCATATATGCATGGAAAACGAGACATCAAGGATATAAGTCCTCTCACCATTGTAGGTTGAGTTGCTTTCCAGTGCCCTGTCAGTAGAAATGAGTATCTGTGTACTAGGCTATTAACACTTATGAATTAGGCATGGGAATGCAAATCAGTTGTCCATTTGAGTGAAACTTCTATAGGTTAGACATGTGTTTTCTATGGCAGCCTAGATTTTGAGAATTGATTTATTCCCATTTTTATTCTTCTGAGGTCAAGGATTGTAGGTATTTGTAAATAATAGTTCCCTTCACTTTTACTGCCCTTCTTACTAATTAGAAGAAGAAGTGTGTTAAATAATTGATGGGGCCATATGATTGTGTAGGAAATATTGGTTTTAAAGATAAGATCTATGAAGAAAAAGAGGGATTCCTCCCTTCAAGAGATAAGTCTCTCATCCACCAGACCACTGGACAACAGCACTCATTCTGGCTTCTCCTCAGATTCCACCTCCCTATCTAATCTCTGCATTGATATTGCATAATGCCACCTGTTTTAATTTCCTTGGCTGCTCAAGCAAATGCCATGCAATGGTTTGGCTTAAACAAAGGGAATTTATTAGTTCATATTTTTAAGGCTAGGAAAACTTCCAAATCAAGGTGTTATGAAGGTGATGCTTTTTTTCTGAAGACAGGTTTTTCGGGTCTGGCTGCTGGTGATCTTTGCTCCTCGTTTCTTCTATCACATGCCCATACACATAGTGGCCTCTCCTGGCCTCTCCCTTCCATTCCAGGTTCCATTGACCTTCAGATCATGCTTCTCATGGCTTTCTAGCTTCTCTGTTTGAATTTCATTCTGCTTATAAAAGCCTTCACTGATAGGATGAAGACCCATCCTGATTAGGTTATGTCATCCTTTAACTAAAGAAACCTCTGCTAAAGGTCCTTTTTGATGAGAGACAGAGAATGGTTGTTTCTGACCCTGGAGAAACTCCCTTAACACTCCAGACAGAGATGATGTCACTCCAGTGACAACCTCCCATTGAGCTCTTGAAAGTGATGTCATTTGTGAATGTGCTGTTACTCTGGCCCACTCTGGTACTAGCACACATGGTAGGTGAGATGGGAGAGGATGTTCAACTCATTTACTTTATGTCTCCTCCTAGGAAACTTCAGATTCCCACTAATGTTTCTAGCTATCCAAGAGTTACTATCATATACTAGGAGCATATGAAGTTAATTGTTATCTATTATATATGAAGGTAATGAACTTGAGACTAGTATCCTTTATATGGGCAAATATGCCCATTTATTGTTGTTGGTCATATGCACAAAATAATCTGCTTACAATATGACTAAAAGCAACAAACACAGTAAAAGATACATTGACATAGCCTTATTTCCTCCTCTGTATTATGTTTGTTTTTAGAGTCAGGAAGGGTCACAAGGCTGTCAGGACAACTTTCTTTGTTAACGTTAGCTAGAGATGAAATATTCTTGGCATTCTATCTAACCACACTTACAGACAATTCTTCTGAATGCCTGTTCAAACTATTCCTATAATTTAAGCTTTTTTCTTATTCTTTCTCTTCTGGAAAAGAAGTAATCACCACCTTTATGAAACTCTTCAAATAGTTTCAGTGGGTTGGCATCCTTCTCTTCTCTGAAGTGATCTATACCAACTCATTAAATCTTACCTCATTACAATGTAGTTGGTAATGATTTGCAGGACCTTTTCTGATTTATTCAAACCCTTGTTACAAATCAATTATCAGAACTGCAAAGCTAGGTTCACTGCATGAGGGAGTGAAATCCTCTTCTGTTGATATTAAAAATGTCAAGATGATTTCTATTTATTTTGTATTGGGGTCATAATAGACAATTCCAGATCTGTGGAGAAGGTAAATCAATATTTTTGATAAACACATTTTGAAAGTCTACTGTGTGTCAAATAATGTGAATATTAAGTGCCATTGAAGAGTCTGAGGGGCACTGAACCATAGAGTTATACATGATATGAGAAAAGCTTCAATAGATGCAATAAGCACTGAAAGAATGAAACATCACAACCTGTCCTTGGTAGGAGGGACAATGGTAGAAGATATTCTTACAAAAAGTATCAACTTGGTTAAATCTTGAAAGACGAGAAAAATATTAGGCAAGTAGATGAGAAAAAAAGGACATTTGAAACAAAAGGAATGGCAAGTAAAAAAAGAAAAAAGAAGAGAAGTTTGGGCAACCACAAATAAGATCAGAGACTACTGGAGCTAAATAAGTGCTGATATATATAAGGCTGGAAAGGAGGCAAGAGACTAGAAAGCAAAGACTTTTAGGAAATTTTAAGGAGACTGCACTTTATCCAACAGGCACAGGGGAGTAATATATAGGGAAAAATTATGTTGGACATGTTTGTGTATGTATATAAAAGTACGCTTACTGAGAAATAATACATATTTTAAAATATCATACTTTTAGCATTTTGAAGAATGAATCAAACCTTTTAGAAACTGGGATTAAGGAAATTAGTTAGAGATTATTTTAATAGTTCTAGTAAAACGTAATGAATTGTTGAACTAAATTAGTAAGGTTGCAGATATACAACAGATTATAAAATTATTTATGTGGTTAACAGCAACATTAGCTAATTGTTTCTGACTGAGGTGACAATATACATTTAATATTATATTTTTAATTTGGGGGAAGATTATGTGATAAACTCAATATGATTAGCTAAATGTTTCTAATTGAGGTAATAATATACATTTAATTTTTTTTTTTAATTTTTGGAGCGTATAGCTGATGAATTGGGATAGATACATATTACAATTAGGTATCTTTGGACAAGTAAGTAGAAATATCCAATAGGTAGACATATAGCTCTAGAGCTCAAGAGAAACTACTACATGGGGGCCATTGATATACTGGTAAGAACTAATGAGAATGACAGTGAATCAATAGGACTGAATGCCTACTACCTGCGGTATACTATCACAATAACACTGAAAGAAAGGTATTTATCCTAATTTTACATGTGAGGAAACTGAGCCCCAAAAGTCTAAATAATTTGCATATGGTTTCAAAACTGTTAAACATCAGAGCTGAAATTTGAATCCATATCTAATTTAAAACACACACAATTTCTGGCAACACATTGCCTCTCTTCCTGATTGGATATGTAGTGAAGTGAGAAGGAAAAGTCCAAGATTACTAAGGTATCAAAATTTTGTAAGAAAATGTCTTTAATATTATTAAAATTATTAAATCAAGAAGAGGAGTAGATTTCATTTGAATGCCAGTGTGACATTCAGATAATGATATATTTTCAGTATTTAGCAAAAATTACCATATACTGTAGTACAGATTTAGCTTTGGGTTGGTTCCCTGTGATGCCATTTCTATATCTCAGTACCTCCTCATCCACTTGGTGAATGTGAGACATAATTTTGTACTTGTCTCTTTTAAACTTCCCTTAGAATTTGACCCCATTCCTATTTAACTGCTCTCTCCAGAGACCTCAAAGCCAACCTAGATGGTTTCATTTCGTCCTTCATATTCACTGCCTCTACTGCAGGATATGACCCTATTGACCAATCCCTCTTCCTTCAGTCATCCCTCCCAGGGCTTCCATTGTGCGGGGGTCACCTAGGACCATTATAATTCTGTGTCTTTTATTGTATCTTTTTTCTCTGTCCATTTAAATGTCAAGAATATGTTCCTTGTACCTACTTTTTAGTGATTTTATTTACACCCACAGCATCACCAGTCATGTCTGTGTAGATAAGTCACAAATCCAGTTCTTCTTCCTCAATCATAAACTATATTTCCACATTCCCAATTAATGAACATTTCCATATGGGCTGTTACCCCCACCTAAACTCAATACGTCTAAAAGATGATGCATCTTTTCTCTCCTCCTCCCAACATAAAATTAGCTCTTTTTGCAATGTGTTTTTATGTATCTCAGTTCTAGACAAATGGATTTTAAATTTCACATTGCTTTAAATTTTTCCTCTCTTTCATCCCACAATCAGTAAATAGGCCAACATTTTTTTTCACAATCTTTCTTGAATCCATGTATCTATTCTATTTTATGTTTAAAACTGACTAAACCAAACCCTTTTTTTTTTTTTTTAGCTCTTAGGAGGTACCAGGGATTGAACCCAGGATCTTGTACATGGGAAGCAGGCTCTCAACTACTGAGTTATATCTGTTCCCCCAAACCCTTTTTTTTTAAAAATCACATGTTGATTAAATATTGAATTAATTTTAATATTTAACTCATCTTTTAATTGCTATGCCTCCCCACTTTATTATACACATCTGTGATGGTTAGACTAATGTGTCAACTCAGCCAAATAATTGTGTCCAGGCGTTTGGTCAAGCAAACACTGGGCTAATTGTAATAGGTCATCAGTGAGTCATCAGTGAGTTTACTGCTTGGATGGCTGATTACATCTGCATCAATCAGGGAGATTGTATCAGCAATGGGTGACGCTTTTATCCAATCAGTTGAATGGCTTAAAAGGGGAAGTGATTTCAACATTCAGAGAGAATTTCCCAGCTCGTCTTTGGACAGCCATCTTCTCCCAGAAACTCATCAAGGACCTTTTATCGGACTTTCATCGGAGACCCTGGTTTGCAGCCTGACTGCGGAACTTGGACTTGTACATCCCCATGGTTGCGTTAAAGACTCTTATAAAATCTCATATTATTGACAGATATCCCCTATTGATACTGTTTCTGGAGAGAGCCTTGACTAATACAACATCACTTTCAGATTAATCTTTCCTTAAGACCATTTCAAACATGCTATGCCTCTACTACACCATCTCCCAACCTTCTCCATGGCCTATAAGCTAACGTGTGCCACAGCATAAATTCATAGCAGGATTATGGGTTGTGTCACCAGAAAAGATAAGTTGAAGTCCTTATCACAGACCCTCAGAATATGATTGTATTTGGAACTAGAGTCATTGCAGATGGAGTTGGCTAAGTTAAAATGAGGTCATATTGGAATAGGATGGGCCCCTAACCCAAAATAACTGGTGTCTTTATAAGAAAAGAAGAGACAGACACAAGGGGAAATGCCATATGACAACAGAGGCAGAAATTGAAGGGCTACAGCTGCAAGCCAGGAAACACCAGAGACTGTGGGAAAAACAACAAAAGCTAGAAGAAGCAAGGAAGGAGACTCCCCTATAAGTTTCAGATGGAACATGACTCTCCCAATAACTTGATTTTATACTTTGTAGCCTCAAGAACTCTAAGGCAATAAATTTCTGTTGTTTTTAAGTCATCTAATTTACCGTATCCTTTCAAAGCTGCCCTAAGAAACTGATACAGCCTCACATCACATCCTCCCCCACCCCAATTTTCACTACACATATTTCAGTTCTACTGTTCACATAATTAGATTGATCTTTTCAACTGATATGCTTTAAAATTTAGCTCCCATTCCCATGCCTTTTGCTTTGCTTTCTTTTGTTAATAAAATTTTATTGAAGTATATCATTCATACATGAACATACATAAACAATAAGTATATAGTAAAAGCTGTGAATTTACAAAACAAGCATGCATATCATCATACAAGGCTCCCATACATCACCCCACCACCAACACCTTACATTGTTGTGAAACATTAGTTACAAACTATGAAAAAGCATTGTCAAAATATTACTACTAACTATAGCCCATATCTTACATTTGGTGTATTTTCCCCCCAACCTGATTATTAACACCCTATATTAGTATTATATATTTGTGGTCATTCAAAAGAAAACATTCTCATATTTGTCCTGTTTACCACAGGCCATCTTCCACCACTGTATTACCTGTGTTATACAGTCCCGTGCTTTGTACAATCCATTCCAAGTGTACACTCAGTGGCTCTTATTTTCATCACAGAACTGTGCTGTCATTTCCTCAGTCAATTTTAGAACATTTTATTACTTCAAAAGGAAAAATCCCATACCCTCTTATACCCTCCTATTGTTGTCCCTTACAATTGAAATAATATCTTCTTGCCATTGCTGCAAAATATTACAATATTACTGATAACTATTGTCCATAAGTTACATTAGCTGTAATTTTCCCATGTATCACTATACTCTTAGCACTTTGTAAAAGAAAGCATTCTTATATTTATACTATTAAACACAGTCTTCATCCACCACCGAAATCACTATGTTATACATTCCCTAGATTATTGTCTAGCTTCCTTTCAATTGACATTTAGGTTTGCAGACTAGCCCTTTAAGCCACAATCACATTTATAAATCAGTAAACTAGTGTAACTTATACCCACTATAATGTGTTATCAACTCTATTCATTTCCACACTTTTACAATTAATCTTATTAATAATACTACATATATTAAGCATCAGCTCCCCCATGCCTTTTTATTCATGCAGTTCTTTCTACCTTGAATGTCCTCATTCATGTATGCCTATTTGAAATGCTTCTCAGCTACTAAGGACTTCAACATCAATACACCAAATTTCAAGAAACTTTTCTGATCCATCTATTTTTAAATGAAACACTGTGTGTAGGTGTCAGTGTGCACATGCATGTGCACACATACACATTTTATGACCGATGTGAATACTTTGATTTTTGAATGAATAAATAAACTCTATATTTTAAAATCAAAGTATTATCTAATATCCAGGACTCTTTGAATTCTATTATACTATTTTTTTTTAGATTTTAGGAAACCATAGGATAATTAATGAGTATATATTTAATTTTTCACTTTGGTCATTGAACAAAACACATTATTCTGAAAGAACAAATGTAGTCCCTAAACACATGGAGTGACCCAGAAAGGACAGGGAGGTTATAATTTTGGCATTTTTGCAAAATTAAAACAATACTGTTTTGTAATAGTGAAAAATATATTATAGTAACTTAAAAAACTATATATTAGTGGATAATGTTTTAGGAATAAGCAATTAACACCTTACTAGATAAATTGAAATTTCCTTATTTGTAGGAAAAACACACTGAAGTATTTTGTATTATAAATACTTCATTTCTGCAACTTACCCTCAAATGGTTCAGAAAACAGTATATATATTTTAATATATGTAGATAGATAGATGGATGGAGGAGCAGTAGAGAGTAGTAAAGCAAACATGACAAAATGCAAATAATCATTGAATCTAGGGAAGGAGTATATGAGAATTCCTTGTGCTAATCTTGTAACTTTCCTATAATTTTGACATTATTTCAAAGTAAAATGTTAAACAAAAAATAGAAAAAAATTGAAATTAACTTTAAAAAGGCTCTTTTTTAATTGACAACTAATATTTTCCTTGACTTGTCAACATTGAAAATTATAATTTAATTTGATTGATATATTCTATAGGAATCCCAACTTATTACTAATAGAGTATCTTTGAAAGTGTGTGAGTGAATATGTGTCTGTATAGATATTATCAGGTGCTGTCTCTCAACGGTTTTTGAAATCTTCTATGCTGCTTGAATACTGAAATTTTCTGGATCAATTTCCCTCTAATGTGACTTGGGTATTTATTGATTTTTCTAAGCCAATAAGTCAGTTCTCTTTCCTTGTGATTGAATCACAGAAAACCATGTGAACTTCTGGGGGCCTTTTAGGGTAGGTTCTTTCATACTTAAAAAGAGGCATAAATCATAAGTGCAAAAAAACAAAAATTCCTTTCCTTTTTTCCCTCTGGACATTGGTGTAGGAGAATATGATCTCCAAAGAAGCTATCTTGCTATTTGGAAGGAAGTTCAGCAATATGCTAAAGAGAGTAGATGAAAAGATAGAAAAACAATTCTAGGACCTTGATGATTTGTTGAACCACTGAAGTGCCAAATCTTAGATCCAATTCATCTTTGGACTTATTTTAATATGGAAAGTTGATTCTGTTGTAGTTTAAGCCATTTCCATTGGATGTTTTGTTTCTTTTGGCCAAAAGCTTCTTGCTTGACAAAATAACTTGCATTTAATATATGTGCATTTAACTATACACACTAACTCCACCCACTCCCCCAAAAATGAATAAAAAGGACAATGAGAATGAGAGTGAGAGAAAATTTATAATTTAAATAGAGCAGTTAATTTTGCCTGCTCTAATCTTACATGGGCTACGACCTGGAATAAGTGTGAGATGGGAGACATGAATCCATTGTTCTTTCCACTGTGTCTCAGTTTCCATGTGTATATCTAAGTGGGAGTAGCTAGGTCCTCTGAGTGTGATTTTAATTTTTGGTGCACATTTTTTCAAACTTCATGGCCCTTAAATGCAAGTCAATCACTTCATTTGGTGCTCCTGGAATGAAACAATATTCTCCTAGGAAAACTTGGCTGCCCTGGACTAAGTGAAAGCTGGCACTGCCCTCATCTACCTGGGTAAGATTTATGGTTCATGTGACTATGATTTGACAGAACAATCTTGTGTGTTAGCTTATCTACTGATAATTGTATTCAGACAATTGTCCATCACTATTACTAATTCGTCAAGCACCACTACATGGCCAGCACTAAGCTAAGTGCTTTTCTTAGATTATACAATTTAAGTTTCACAGCCATCCCAGAAAAGGCATAGTTTCAACCAGTCTTACTTATGAAGTTAAAAACTAAATTGAAAAATCTGAAACTCAGAGAAATGAAATAATCAGTTCATGTTTGTATAATTACTAAGCACTTACCTATTTGCAAGCATATAATTTATTTTCTCTAATACTAATAAATGGAGTGAGAAATTCAACCATTGGCTGGTTTCACGTTGTATTTCTGTTTATATAAATTAGAGAGATACAAGTTGATTTTCTATCGCCCTGAGACTATGGATAATAATGATATTATATTGCTGCTTTTATTGGTGGTATAGCCTTAAACATAATTTTTCATGTGCTGTTAACCATGGGCTCAATCTGTCTGTCATTACAAACATAAAATTATTAGGGCAAAGAAAAATATAAGTGGGAAAATATAAGAATTTAGAAAGCCAAAGATCAAATGTGTGTGTGTGTGTGTGTGTGTGTGAGAGAGAGAGAGAGACATGGTGTATCTATATGTGTGCTTGTCTGAATATATATGCATTAAACATTTAAAATATTTCTAGATGATTATTACAGAAGCCAAATCTTTTGCACTGCAAAACAAAATTTATAAATGAAGTTCAATAAGAGAACAGGAAACTTTCTGCTTTTTCCAGGTTGTATCTACAAGTGACCAACATATTCACTATTTTCTGGCAGTATTTTTAGGTGTCTCAAATGGCACAATCAATCAAATTGACTATACAATGATCCAGAATAGCCATTAAGAAACAACCTTGAGGTGAAATGCTTTGACCTTTATGAAACTTTAAAGATTGGCTTCCCCAAGGATCAATTCCTGACCCTACCCTTTACCTTTGGAAGTTGACACGTTGAAGCACTGTATCAATGGAAAATTTCATTGAGGTCTTTCACTTTCATAAGAGTTTAATATAACTCCATTTATCACTGTTTTTTCCCAGTGGAAAAATACCTGACTCCAAATACCCTTAAAATCTGTGGGAATTAATTCTACCATAGTTCCATTTTGTTTTTTTGTAAAATTTTTGGTAAAAGATAAGCATTATAGATTTTAAAATAACATATCGTTATATGCAGCTCTCCTATAGCTAATATTTTAGCGTGCATAACTCTTATTTCAAACAAAAAAAGTTACATTTGCATAGAAAAATAATGTTAGAACATAAAGAAATTCTTGATACCAAGTATACCTGGAGCAAGAAATCAATGATGACTGCTTTCTATAGAATGAATAATAAAAAGCCATGCAGAAAGCATCCAAGTGCTTTCTTCCTACATATTTTCAATCCAGGTGGGATGAAGAGAATTAATTCTATCAGGAATAGCCCAAAGGTTATATTTATAAATTTTGGCTATTTTGCAACTTAAGTAAAAATTTTGTCCTAGTTCTTCCACCTATACTAACCATAAAACATATACTCATATGAGACTTTGATTATCAGAAGAATAAAAATTACATCCATCATAGATCTCATCCTCTCTAAGCAATTAAGGCCATGTACTAATAAAGGAGCTTTTTATGTATGAATCGCTTTTGTTCCTATTGTACAATTTTAACATGTCTTTGAGCTAAGCAATTTAAAAGGCTTGAATATTTTTAAAATCCTGTTTATTATTTTCTGTAATAAAATATGAAAATATAAAAGACATAGAAAGTACACAAATTATAAGTGCTCAGTTAAATGGGCATTCACAAACACCTGTAACCACCATCCAGGTCTAGACTTTACACTATTATTGGCATCCCAGATGCACTCACTTATGCCTCATGATAGACAATTGCTCCCAAAGGCAAACACTACCCTGGCTTCTAACACTATAGATTCATTTTCCTGGTTTTGAATTTTATATAAATGTAATCAAACAATATGCACTATTGTGAATCTGACTTCTTTTGCACAACATTGTTTTTAAGATCCATCCACATTGTTGCAAAGAGAAATATTTGCCTTATATTTTTTGCCATATATTATTTTACTTTATGACTGTGATGGTTATTTTTACGTGTCAATTTGATTAGACTACGGTCAGAGTTGACATATTGGGGAAACACTAGTCTAAATGTTGCTGTGAAGGTATTTTTGGAAGTGATTAACATATCATATCCATTGACTTTAAGTAAAGGAGATTACCCTCAATAATATGGATGGGCCTCCTTCAATCAGTTGAAGGACCTAAGAGTGAAAAACTGAAATTTCTCAAAGAAGAAAATTTTTTCCTCAAGACTACAATATTAACTCATTCCTGAATCTCCAGCTTGTCAACCTCTCCTATGGGTTTACAGATTTCAGACTTGCCATCCCCTACAATCTCATAAGCCAATTCCTTTAAACAAATATCTTCAAATATATACATGCATATACATACACTTGCACACACACATGTACATATATATGTTATTGCTTCTTTTACTCAGGGGAACTCTAACCAATACAACAACACTAAAAATTACATATCTGTCCTGCTATTAACATTTCCTTTTTTCCCTGTTTGATGTTATTATGAGTAATGCTGCTGTAACATTCTCGCAAATGACTTGTTATACCCATTTTTGTTGAGTATTCACATAGGAATGGAATTGCATGATCACAGAGTAAGCATGCGTTCAACTTCATTATACTTTACCAAAATGTTTTCCAGAGTGACTCTACCAGTAATATATATGGCTTCCAGGTTCTTTGCACCCCACTGACTCTTTACCAAGTAGTTAGAAAGGCATCATTTTGCACAAGTTTTCAAGATAAGTCATGATTACTAAAGATGTAATTAACTGTGATCTGACAACAGTTTACCACATTCAAGTATATTATATAATGTATGCTATATGAAGGGCATCATTCACCCCACAAGAGTGGTTACCAGCAGAACACTTTGGTTGCAAAGAACATAAAATGATTCTGAATAATCCTAGCAGTAATTTATTAGAAAGGATTCTGGTAGATCACAGAATTCAGAGGAAGCCAAGAAAAATAGGCCTGTGCCAGGAACTAAATACAGCTAGTCACAATAAATCTGCTGTCAAGGAGCAATCACTCACTATACTATACTGCCACCTCCAATAATACCACCACTGGTGGTGATACAGGTTAGAAACTACCTACTCTAGGACTCATTTGTATACATGGAATCATCACTCAGCTGCAGCCATAGCAAAAATCACAATCTGGCTCTGTATCTTTGCTTCATGGCCTCAAAAATCAAATTACAGGACATACAGGTCTCATTCACCATGTTTGGATCATACACCAAGTGAATGAGGGAGAGGAAAGAGAATAAATAGACAACTCTTGGATCTTCCAGTGAAAGGAGCTACCAAGATTATTCAGGTTCATAAAAGCAAAAATTGAAACCATTTAATGATAAAGATACACCAACACAGATATTTCCAAGATAAAGTGAAGTAAATGAAGTAGCATGTGATAGTTTGATGCTGGATGGACCCCCAGAAAATCATGTCCTTAGAGCTAATCCATTCCTGTGGGTGTGAGCCTATTGTAGATGGGAACTTTTGATTAGATCAATTTAGTTAAGGCCCTTTTGATTAGATTACTCAGTAAGACATGGCCCAGGCTGGGTCCTAATACTCTTAGTGGAGTCCTTCATAAACAGAATGAACACAGAGAAAAAAGACATAGGAGCTCAGGGGGAAAAAAAACCCTAGAACCTGAGAGAGGAAGTTACAAAAGCAAGAAGCTGAAATCAACAAAGACTGGGAGAGAGAAAGCCACAGGAGCAAAGAGTAAGCCAGAGGCATCCAGAAGCTGAATGCAACAGAGCCTGGAGGAGATGACAGATACCAGTAGATACCACCATTGTACCCTACCGTGTGCCTGGTCACCCACAGCTGCAACTTGGGAAGAAAGCATCTCCTGATGATTCCTTGATTTGGACACTTTTCTCAGCCTCATAACTGTAAGCTTATCAGTAAATAAATCCCTATTTTAAAAGCCAACCCATTTCTGGTATATTGCCTTGGCAGCCTTTAGCAAACTAAAACAG